>JAOPGA020001741.1:0-15044 GCA_026419775.2 Acrasis kona | reverse complement strand
ATTTGTTGGCGAAGATAGTAGTACGTCGTAGACTTCTTCGTTTGTGTTTGTTAGGCCAAATGAGTTCATCATGTCGACGATGTACTTTGTCGTCTCCTTTAGCTCTTTTGTGCCCGACATGTGTGGTACTCTTGTGAGGTCGTGAAGGTATTTTCTGCACTGATCTGCCGAAGTCTCTTCGAGAAATACTTTTGATGCCCATGTGTATGAATCATTTTGGTGTGATCTTCTGAAGCGTTCATCTAAAAGTACGATTGTTGTGACAGCAAAAACGATGGCAGCTACTAAGCTTACAACTCTCAATAGCCTTGAGATTGTGATCATTGTAATACTTTTTGTTCTGGTTGTCCCAATTATGATTGTGTGTTATCTTCGCTGGTGGTGGGACTAGTGGGAATGTCTGGTTGGAATATCTTTCTTGGGAAGTAAGAGAATTGATACCTGACAGGAGTTCTAGCCTAATAATACATTCTAAATTTAGTTTCCACCATAAAAACAATCCAACCAAATAACATCAATACAACATCAGATACAATGGGATTATTATCAAAAACTCACAAGGATACTTACACCTCCGTTCCAGTTGCAACCGGAGTAGTGGACTCTGGAGTTGTTCCAATTGTAAATTCAGCAAAAATTATAGAAAGAGAGGCGATTGTTACCACCGTCGTAGACAAAGCAGTTTTGGAGCAAGTTGTGAACAAGGAAAATCGAGAGATTCACCATGTAAACCTTGTGCAAGAGATTCACGAACAACCCATTATTGAGGTAGAGAAGTTGGCGCAGACAAAATACATTAAAGAGGCCACTGAAACGAGCACTGTAATCGAAAACACCACATATGAGAACATTGACAATGCCCGCTTAAGTATGACCGAAGAAGAGAGAACCAGATATACCCTCGCTCACAAAGGCGTCCTATCGAAAGACCAGGCCGTAGAGATTAAGAAGGACATATCATCAACTGTTATCCAAGATGCTGAAGAGATTCGTGAAATAATCATACAGCCAATAATTGAACGCCATCAACAGGCAATTGTTACTGAAATACATGAAAAGAAGATAATCGAGTTTCACGAACACCCAGTTATTAGAAAAATTATTGAGAAGCCAATTATTAGAGAAATCTTTGCCGACAGCATCCTTGTAGAGCAGAAAGAGAAGGTAATTGCTCAAAAATTGTAAACATCTTTCACTACAAAATTCAATAAACACAACATAATTTCCGTAATATGGTTCTTTAGACCAGCGAAGAGACCTTGTTGTCAGCTTGTTGTATTTATATGAAGCGGATTTTGATGATTTGTGCTTTAAAACAATAGGCGTCGGATCGTTCCCCGGGTCTAAACATAAAAATGTTCTTGATGGAGACATTTATTTTCTCTGCTTCGTGGACTTTTTTTTGGGTTTATTCGTCCTCGTAAATAACGAATCAGTACAATAAGAGTAAAGTGTTATATTTGTTTCCGCGGAGCAACTAAACATTACCTTCAACGGTGGACTGAAAAAAAGACAAAATTCTTTTTGGCGTGAATTATGTCAATGTCAACGTTTTTAGTGATCGATAAAAAGGCGAATGCCCTTCAAATTTGACTCAAACAAACAAAAACAGTCACAAATGGCCAATGAGTATCGTATGGACTTGCTATCTCCAGTACAAAAACCACGGAGGGTTTGTTGTACTTCTAGATGTTGTTGTTATTTCCTCCTGTTTTTGATACCAATCCTCATCATTTTAGGAGTTGGTGTTGCTCTTATTATTTATTACTGCTACCCAAGACCTGTTAGTGGGAACAGTGAAATCAAGAACATTAGACCAACATTGAGCCTCCAACAAGATATGGCCATCAATATTGTGATGGACTTGTACCTCACAATTAACAATACAAACTATTTGAGTATCGGGATGTCAGACCTTGATTTGGAGATATACTATTGGTGTAGCAGCTGCTATAGTGGACAGATCCCGAACTCTCAACCTAACGCACCAGATGATGGAAGTGCAGATATTGGAAATGTGCATTCTAACAGCATTATAAACTTCTCGGCAAGATCGATTACAACATCAGATCCCATTACAGTAACATTGTATGGATCGAAACTGAGTCCTGTTGATTACCAGCATCTACTTGATGATTGCAGTGCGATTGGATCACAAGAGATAGCGTTGCACATCTACGGAACTACCTACTCCTATCTCAATGGTCACAGAATTCCTTATACCGTTCGTATTAACAAAACAACAAAGTCACATTGTTGCATAGGAGTTGGTTGCAGTTCATCCAACTCACCAAGTACATCTACTCAGCCAAGTTCACAAACCTCATCGTCACTTCCATCAAGTGAATTTTAATAAAATACTAATTACTTCTCAAATGTCATTTAAATGATAAATGGGGTGACGAAATTCAAATCAGCGACTTGGCTTTTCAATTATGTCTCGATGGTAAGTGTTCAAGATGCAAAAATAAAATCTCAAATCAGAGAAGTTTATAGAGGACGATTTTGATTCTATACACCTGCCAGACGCTGTAAACCACATAAGTAGGATAGCAGCTGATTCACTTACTCAAGAAATGTACATTCGCAAGAAAGATCTACGCAAGAACATTTTGATACTTTTGAGTTTGATTAAGATTTATTGGTAACAGATCACATTCATGGAGGAAAATATTGTAAGTAACTATTTGGCAACACCTCTCACTCACAGTCAACAGCAACAATTATCATTCCAAAAGGACCTAGATCAAACATCTACTTTAAACGTTGACATATCCGTTGATAACAGCTTCAATCTGATTGACCCATCTTTGATTGATGATCAAGTATTCGTGATGGAACGTTCGGATTACTAAAATGAAAACATTGACGATTTCATAACGAAACACCATACATCTCATTCAACATTTCACATGATGGAAGAAATGGAACAACACATACCCAATGACAATCATAATCACGAAGAATGCTTGTGGAATATCGTTGAAATATTGTTTGTGAAAACATTCGTGGATATGGAATCCATCACATCCACTCTTGACCACTCCCCTTCAATCCTCAACCCAACTACTTTACAAAAACTCACAAACGAACTAAACGAACCTGACTCTGGTTTGATTCTAGATGATGTGAAGTAAATCGAACGTAAGCATTATTACCCCATTCCATTCTAATCACACACACAGTACCTCAAAAAGATAAACCATTCGAATTCAAAAAGTCCATTCTAACAGGCAGGAACCTACGGTTGTAATATTCGGATTGACAAAGAAGATGAACAACCGGAACAAAATGACATAGACGATGAATTCGTTGTACCTGGGCCTGGAAGAGAGTTGATAACTCATGGAGCAAGAAAGCACACAAAGCGAGGAAGGAAGAGAAAGGATCACCCAACACAACAAGAACACTTTGACGCAGTTGAAAAAGACAACAGTTCTGGTTCTGTAATTACATCTGCCACTTGTTTATGCAGATGCGAACAAAGAAGTGGTTGAGGACATATGTAAATGTCACATTGTGCCACGTCTTCACATTACACCAGAAGTAGGCTGGGCAGGAATTGGAGCAGCATGGTGACCAAGAGACAGACGTCCTGGTTCCATTGTTAATAAACATAATTGTTGAAGTTAAGACTCAATAGTGCATGGGAGGATTCGTCATGGGTCGGAAGATTCAACAGTGAGACGGAAGGCTCCTGTACTTGCATAAACATAATTTGTAGTAAAATTAAACTACTCAACCAGACTCGCTGTTCCTTATCATACACAACGGAACTCTAACTAAAATGGACATGAATATAATTAACATGACATTTCACAGATTAAAATGAAGACAATCACAAGTCTTATTGTCTTATCAATCATCTTCACTTTTGTGTTATCTAGAGACGACGGTTGTCGCTTCACGACAAGTAGTGGAGTTGAATATGATTTAAACGGAGCAGAATCTAGGTAAGAAAGTTGCATCTACATACATTTTTCACCCTCACAGCACCGGATATTATAGAATTATTGGAAAGGACCCCACCTGGACAGGAGTACAAGCCGCAACATACATTAACATTTGTGGCCCTGCAAAGATAGAATCTGGTTTGCTTGATGTATGTAGCTACAAAACCAGTCCCTATTATCTCTTCCGTATGGACACAAAAAAGAAAGAAGTCACATGTGTTTCTGGATCTCTTCCCCAGATAGACTATGTATATGATACCAATAAAGGAGTCTCAATAACGTATGCGCCTTATGGCCCAACAACCGACCAGTACAGAATAAAAACAACAATAAACCTTGAATGCGACGAAAAGGCTGCGAATGATCAAATCACTGATTTAGTGCATTCGAGTACTACTTATTCTGGCATCTGGAATATCGAATACACAGGAAAGAGTAAAGCTGCCTGCAAGAAGAGTCAAAAAGACAAACCAGGTGATAAAAACTACGGCGCAATCATTGGCGGTGTAGTTGGAGGTGTCGCTTTCGTTGTTATTCTTGTCGCTGCTGCGATTATTATTGGTGTTGTCATCTATAAGAGGAGAGAAAAATCATATCAAAATTTATAATAAACCAGCTAACACAGAACTCGACTCATCTCAATTTCATCTCTTTTCAACAAGACTAAATAACAATAAAAATGTTGTCAAATATGCCTTGTAGACGTCTGCGGTTTGGTGATATTCTTTGAGTAATGCGGTTTGGTCCCACGTGTGATGCTCATATTAATATGCAGCATGGAATGTGCCTACTTTTGGTACATCAAACACTTTGGGGTCAACATCTTTTTGATGGCAGTCGTCGTGGTTGGTCGGAAAAGACACAATCGAAGCGATTCCGCTCATGTTGGCCATTAATAACTGATTTTCTTTTTTTGAAAAGAGTTTTGGGTAGTTTAACAAAAGATCCTTCCCATTGTCATCCTCAAAGATAGTTCGCGTACTATAATCTATATAGTCTTATATCTTTTTTTCCATCAATCTATATAATTGTCAAAATTGAATTGTGAGAAAGTATTGCACCTCTTTCATTGAGACGATTTTTTGATAATCTTTTTAAGGTCGACAGATGTTGTTATCCTTTCAAAAGTGTTGGTGGGGGCTTCTTGGAAATATTTGCTAGAATCTGCCTGTCATTTTTCGGTTGGTAGCGTTTAGCAGGGGGCACATTTGAGGATGTTGGCAAAAGGTCCCACATACCGTCTAATTGCTTATAGTCCAAACTCAAGTGCACAGATAATAGACCAACAAATTGACGAAGAAGCAACAAATCTGAACAGCAGATTGATGAGCCACCCAAAAAGAAACGCAAGATGAAGAAACGCACTGCTTGGTGGTGGAAACATTGTATTGATGATGTTATTGTTGAAAATGTCATCATTTCAACAAAATGCAAGCATTGCGGTGAGATCCTTCCAATGCCCACAAAGTCAGGAACACCACAGTTGCAACATTTTGAAACACATGGTTTCCTTCCACCCAAAAACGACACTTCTCGAGTAAATGCAACACTGTCATTTGAGGAACAAGAAAAACGCTTTCAAAAAGCTTTTGTTGACTGGGTTGTTGATTGTGCTATGCCATTTACTATCGTCAACTCCGATTCCTTCTTGAAAATGCTCTCGCTGCATGCCCCGAACATGAAACTTTTTGGGAACGACACGTTACAAAAAAAAGTATCAGAAAAATATGAAGAGCATCAACAGAAGCTGAAAAAGAGATCCTTGAGACATGTTCATCATTGCAGTTGATGGTTGGACAAGTGAAGCACAACAACCCATCCTTGCCACAATTGGTATATGGTGACACCAGACTTAGAGTTAAGAGAGGAGGTCAATTGACTTTAGCGAGATTGAGGGTGAGCATACAGGCGAAATTTTTGCTGAAATTGTTAATAGCCGTTTAAAGGAGCTAGAAGCTCAAAGTAAACTTTTGTCAGCAACAACGGACAATGCAGGAAATAACGGAACTTTTTGCTTCGAGCTAGAACAAAACATCAAAGCAGATTTGGAACAAGATTTGATAACCGAGTGCAAGTTTAAAGGTAGGGAGAGCAAAGTCAATTGTCTCCCACATGTTATCAACTTGTGTGTGCAGGACATGCTTGATGGATATGATGATGACGTTGTGTGCAAGGTGAGATCCGTAGCAAAACATTTTTCAGCCACTCCACAGAGGAAACAGCATTGGCGAAGCATCTGTAAAAACGTTGGAATGGAAAGAAACAAACTCATTCAGACAGACACAGTTAACAGATGGAATTACACCTATCGCATGTTGAATGATACAATTCAGGTTAAGAAAGTGTATGACCAAGTTACAAACGATTCTGACGCTGAGGATATTGTAAGTAGGGGCAAACTAACAAAGCAACAATGGAGTAGATTTGGTGTTTTAAGACGTCTTGAAAAAGTTTGACAAGGCTACGAGAAAGGCAACTTCCAAACGCCCAGATATGTCCCAAAGTCTTCTTAATAACCCCGTTTTGAAGAAATGCGATAAAGAAGCTCATGACAATGTACAAAACAAAATTGGACACAGAAGAAAAGGAGGAAAAAGCAAACAAAGACATTCGGGAGCAGAGTCAAAAGAGCCAGTGTGTTTAAATTAAGTAAATGTATTTTAATTGACATGTAATATCCAAATAACTATGGAGTTCCAAAATAAAAATACAAATACAAATGCAATTTTGCAAACAATACAATTATTTGGTTAACTTTATTCACTTCAAAGCCCTAGAATACAAATTTCACAAACAGTAAGGTAGATACTGAATGTTAAATTTGTCTCGTTTACAAATCTCGCTATTATTGTAAGCAAATTATTTGGATTGGATTTTATTCGTATAAATATGCGCATGATCAATCGAATAATCGTATCGAAGCCCTATAGTTGTGTACCCTTAATTAGAATAGTTCTAATGCATTATAGAGTTTAATAATGGTTGTCAAATCAATACTTTGGAACAATACATTAAATGTAATAATTCTTGTAATAGTGCAGTTGTAAAATTCCGTTTACATTTTGGCAAACAGAAAATTAGCTTAGAATCATAATCAGTGACCTCTACCCAAGGTCAGTTTAGTCTATATTATGTATAATCAGGTCTTTACAGAGGAGCTTTGCTGTTGCTATCGATATAAAAAGGATGGAGTGAAATGATTTAAATTGATAGGATCATATAGTGCGATTACAGAATTGAGCCGAAAATAAAACTTTATGAAAATGAAAACATACTGTTTGATATTATTGTTGTTGTTGTCTTGTGCACTAGCTAAAGGCCCATCTAAACCAAATGTGATCAAGACTGGCACTTTCAATTACCGTGTAGTCTCAGTAGAAAAAGAAGTGGAAACACCTGGATTTGCAGGAGTGGGATACATCGATAGGGAGAACCAAAGATACAGGTACGACATGTATTCGTCACCAGTACAGCGTGCTGGAGCCTTTGCGTACATTATTGACTTCAAGAATGACAAAAGAATTTACCTTGAACATCTATCACAGCGTGGTTACAGATGTGACTTGGGTAAAGCTAAAGATATTCCTATAGGACCACAATACGATCCATTTTCAAATGCTACATTCACTGAATTTTCAGAGCCCATTGGAAATCATTTTGTATCATTGTGGAGCAACACGTTCCAATTCTTTATTTTTACTGCCACTAGCTATGTGGACGTGTTTAGTGGGGATTTGGTGAAAAGTGTTGTGCAGGTGAAGGATTTGAAGTATGCTATTTATGTTGAATATACAAGCCGTGATACTCCAAGCAGCGATTTGTTTAGTGAACCAGAGGGAATGGATTGTCCACCTGTATCTCATAATGGAAATCAAAATTCAATGGATGGTTCCTTATTCAAAAGGCTTTCGAAATTTAATTGACCTTGAATAAAGCACAATGTTGTTAAATTGAGTTGCCTACACTTGAATGAGATGCTTTTGTTTATGATTTCAATTTACTTTTCTGTTACATTTGAGAATATAAATATAACAAGCTGACAACAAGGTCACATCACTACCATGCAACGTAAATTGCAAAAGGAGACGGGTTGACTTAGATGAAAACGTGCTCTTGTGTCACTAGCAAATTTTGATTGTTGCGATCCTCTACCTTCAGCATTTCATTTGCTCCTAGGACAATTTTGTCGACAGTTTTTTCTCGAGAGTTCATCAAAATGTAGTTTTCGACTTCATTCTTGCGATCGTCAGTTAAAAAGGCCTTTGTACTCGAAACTTGAATTGTGTTACACTTGTGTTCGGCGATCATTTTGCTGTGATCTTGATATCAACCTCCTTAGCAGTATTATTATGACTGGTTCATCCTTATTAACTGAAGGTAAGTTATCAACTACAATGTTACTATAGCGAATATATGAGGAATTACCTTCTGTTAGTGAATGATTTTATAACAAATCGTCTTCGCAGTCGGAATTTATTGGCCGGACCTCCTTAACTGGCAAAACCTCTGCTCCTACCCTACATCATAGTTGAAATAATTGTTGGCGGCAAACGATAAAGCAAACACTTGGATGGATCAAGTGAATGTGACAAAATGTACATTGACCGTGTATTCTGACTATCGTGGAGTAATTTCAAAGAAGCAGCTCATTTTGCAGCCGCATATACCACAAGCCTGTTCTAACACTACTCCAGATGTGGGGTAAAATTAAAATAGAAGCAGCTTGCCTGTTGGCCAAGGCAGTGTACGAAATGGCTCCACACAGATACGGTGAACGCTCGTTTTCTAGCAATTATGGTGGCTAACAACTTCAAACTTTTTATCAAAGCCATGGACGGTGCTGGGAATGAAGATAGATATCTAGAACCAAATCCAAAACCTAAATCAGTGGAGCTTGAACAAGAACCTGCTGTGAACATCATGGCGACATAATTGGGGAGGAGAGAGTCTTGGAAGCTACCCTTTGGCACAATACGCCAATTCCAGATGACTTTGTTTTGTTGTCTGTCGCATATATTTTGACTTCTGTGAACATTCGGATTCCTCTTGTTGAGCCTGGAATTGAGAAAAGAACTTTCTGGAATCAATTTGTTGTGCGATAGATTAGCGATCACTTTAGCTCTAGGGTGGTTATGGATAAATCCAAGTCTTGTCCAATAAGAACGTCAATGTTGTTTTTGTCAATAAGAGTATTGACGTTGCTAAATTTGTTATATAGGCTGCAGGTATTTAGCTGTGCGATTCGCAACCTTGTGCAGGAAGCTCCTTATAATTCACAGTGTTTGTCCATAACGCCACATTCGTCCTCAGTAAATCCGATTCGATTAAATGTTTTGATGGTAACTGGTCAAGGTCGCTCCAGAGATGCAGGATGATCAGTGGTTGGTTTTGATGCTTCAGGAGTCCCTCAAGATGCCACAATCAGAAGTGCTTTACTATACTTTGGTACTCCTGCCAACAATGAAGACGTTCGTAAAGGTCCATTTACGTGAACAACATGTTTATCAGCCTATCACTAACTGAGAAGTGTGGAGAGAACAATGATAGCTCAATGTTTTTGAAGTGGAAGCCATATAAATATATGGAATCAAGTGATGTTATACACAATTTATTGATAAGCTACTAGAAAACCAACCAAGTGATACATTCAACACACAAAATTTTGTGACACCACTACGCAAGATTAGTAAAGAAAAACTTGAGTTGGATGAGAAAGAATACAAGTTCTTATAATTAATGCATGTTTTATTCAAGTACAAATGCGCCGTGCAGCTTTCTGAAATTATAAAGTCCACAGGCTATAGCCACACAGGAAATATATAGAGGCAGAGAATGCTGAAATGCGTGCCTCTTGCTGACTGATCGGCATTTTTTGAACCATCCGTTGATGTGTTCAACAATTTTCTGCTCTCTCCTTGATACTTCATCAAACCTCYTCCTCCTCTCATTATCACCAATAGATGTTGTCTTGTATCCTGCGACTACAAAATCCAATMCGCTATATGCACTGTCTGTAAGTGCGTAATTGTCCCCAACTACATCTTGAATAACACAACAGTTACGTGCTTGCATGCAGTCATGCATAGATCCGGGAAATCCAGTCTCAAAAGCAACGATGAACCCATCAAAGTCAACCAATAATTGTGTGACCATACCATGCATCTGATAATTTGTACTGTACCAGAAATGTTGGTTCTTTTGTGGCCATGCGCATTGTTCCATCAAGAACAAACTTGATAGAAGTGCTCATGCTTGAGCAAGTGCCTGATACTTGCTTATTAGGTATATATTTGGTGTCTCCGATACTTGATTCTGGACCTTCAAGAGCTTGTCCCCTTCCAATTCCAACATCTGTATGTAATGCTTTTCACCATTTCAATTTCTGGTTGTTCGGAATCATCCGGAAACTGTACAGAACAAAGAGCATGTAGACCTACGGAACAGGAAACGGAACAGGAAACGGAACAGGAAACGGAATCAGGAATCAGGAATTATATTAGTATAAACGAGATAAAATGCCTAACATTTATTCAACAAAAAATGACAAGAAACTGACAAATTAGAGATCATTCCTCCCCATCATCTCCAACTTTTGACAATCTGAACACGCAGGCCCCTTCACAGCGACCTGACTCTCCATTAATAGACTTAGATGATTCCATGAAATAGCGGCGCTCGACGAGGGTGAAAAAGCGGCCACGCAGACACAAGAATCATCTGCTTCAATGAGCACAATTGAAGAGGTCAAGAAATCAAGAGACRATTAMAAAAACAACACCCAGGTGCTTCGTGACGAGATTCAAAGTCGCGCTGCTGAGAAACTTCGCCAAATACAAGCAGCAAGAGCACAAGAGGAATCCAGACCTGCTGTGCTTAAAGAATCGAACAAAAGTAGGGAGCGAATGTACACTGCAATGGAGAAGATGGTAGAGAAACTTGCTGCAGCAGATCAAAAACCAAATGATGACAGGCTATCAAGAATTGAATTGACTCTAGAGAAGCTGGCTACTGTTGTTGATCGATTGGCGTCAAGAGATCATCCTGTCTAAATAAACTCCTTACTTTGCCAAATTTTACATCTTTAATACATTCGTTAATTATAAGAACTCGATGTGATGCATGTATTAATTAATTTAGGCATGTGATGCGGTGTATTATTTTTATACGTGCGAAATCGTAAAAGAGTTCTATTGAGAATTAACCATTATAACCTTGACATTGAAGGTGACTGCTATATCTATTATCATCACTCGAAAGTAAGATCAAAATGACTCAAGAAGAAATGTATTAAATGTCTATTGTTTATTGTTCTGAATTGTTCTGAGAAGAATATCCTTTTTTGTAGGCTCGAACAAACACTTCTCCTCAAATTTATATAATTTTGAGCGCCATTACTTTTAGAGGCAATTTACGCTTGTTCCCTAAGCACCTTTCAGGGAACACAGAATATCTGTTTCCTTCTCCCTTTTCTAGGCATAGGTCACTAACCAACAGTAAAGAGCTAATTATACTGGTGGGATTGGTGATGTTGGTGGGACTGCTGGTTGTAGAGTGGTTGTTGTGCCAACCGGAATCTGGCTGGTTGACAGAAATTCAATTTGTTCGGAATTTTCGTTCTTTCCGTTTAAAAGCTTTTAAACAAAATGCAACGACGGTTTACACAACACCAAAATCAATGAACGACTTCCCACAATTGTCGCAAGAATGTCTTTTGCTGTGCCCTCCACCTCCTGCACAACTGGACCAACAAGAACCAACGGTGCACGAAGTCGCCACGGCCATTGAGTACGGACACAAAATAAAATCATTACGGCTGACTTCAAAGGCCGTAACCGACGAAGACGTCGTGCACGTGGAGATATGGTCGAAGAATTCTTTGACCAAATTTGTCCGAAACCTACCAGAATCACCTGGAGGAATAGGAGGAGGATTAGGAGGACCAGAGTCACCTGGAGGAGGAGGACCACCAGAATCACCTGAAGGAGGACCAGCACCACCAGCACCACCAGCACCACAAGAACCACAAGGACCACCAGATTGGTTCATTCAATTCAACAACAACTTCAACAACAACTTCAACAACTTCAACAACAACCTCAACAACCTCAACAACAACCTCAACAACCTCAACAACAACTTCAACAACCTCAACAACAAACTTGTCGCATTAAACAACAACCAAAATGTTATGACAAGGTTGCTCAACAATCTACAAGACTCGTTGAGGGCAGTGCACCAAAACTCCTTCGCGAGAGACCAAAACAGGTTTGCGGTAAACCTTGACGACGACCTAGTACCGCTACACAACGACAACAACGCCGCCCCTCCAAACTTCCCAGGAACCAGGGGTGATTTGCTAGGATTGTCAGCAAATAGATGCAACACTCTCCTAGTATTTTACGGTCAGCCTCGGGGTGTGGGAGCTGTCGCTTGTAGGCACATGTTGGCAAGGTTCTTAGGGTTGCCATAAGGCTGAAAAAGTTGTACCTCTCAATGTATTTCCTTTCTAAAGTTGGAAACTATCCAATCATCGCAACAGTGGGAACATTGAAGGAGACCTGATGAACATCCTCCAAGAAATCGACTTTAGGTTGGACGAGGACTTTTTTAACTTTACAAACGCTTAATAAATTCATTGTTTTATCTATTTACTTGTTCTGCTTGTTTGAGAGTTCACACAATGGTCAGTTATGATAGTGCCATACTTCCACTGTCATCTTGACGTTAAACTATAAATAGTATGGGAGGATTCATCATGGGTCGGAAGGTTCAATAGTGGGACGGAAGGACTCTGTGTTTCGTATGTTTATTCTGCAGCTTTGGACTACAATTGCAGTACCAACAATAAATAGATGTTCCATGTGACAGTAGGTAATAAATCCTAGTTTTTCGGATGGAAGTTACGTGCAATTCACTAAGCTTAGGAAATACAATACAAAACTAATTTAAAATGTATGTTCAATATTCTGTTTACTGTTGGACACTCGGCTTCATGGTCTGAAATATTTGTTCTTGTTACAATAGATAATCTATTAATACATGATTTGAAATGCTCACGGGCAACTATAAACTTTCAAAAGATCATGGCAGAACAAATCATCTCCTCTCTAAGTGATGCTAATGCATTAGATCAGATTTTAAAGGATTTAGATAACAATCAATTTAAATCACTTGTCGACTCCGTCGTAAAACGGTCGGGTGACGATAAGAAGACTGCCGACGTCCTGAAACAATTAAATGATGCAGTGAGAAGCAGCAAGTACCCCAAATACTCTGCGTATATTAGTCTGAAACAGGCCGAACTTTCTCCAAATTCAAATGATGCCCTTAGTCTTGTGCAAAGAGCCGTGGCCATATCAGAAGACAACAAACACTTGTTGGACCTTGCAGCAAACTTTGTAATGGAGAAGAATTTATTCAGCCAATACCTGTTGAGCACACTAAACGCACCACAAGATGAGGCGAGTAAACAATCGCAGGTGTCTTTATTGTGCGAGATCATCCAAGACCAAAGAAGGACGATCAACCAACTCAAGAACGATCACGACGAGCTCAAACAAAAATTAACAATGAACGGACTCCAGGATGCGTCCGTTGATGATGAATTTTTGCGCTACAGTAAGCTCTACAATCACCAAGTCGAAGAGCGCGCCCGTTTAGAAATTGATTGTAACATTCACAACCTAACCACCATCGTCGCGGGTGACACGGTCAACTGTGTCGTCCAACTCCATCAAGATGCCCTCGTAGCATCGTGTCACCCACAAAAGGGAATCCAAGTATGGGATCTATCCACCTGCAAACTCGTAAGATCGTTTGCCAACGACAACGAGTATCCAAACATTTGGGCCATGGAACCATTCAAGGGTACCGATCTTTTATACGTAGCGTCGCCCGACGTTCCCGGAATCGGAGTTTACAATTGGAAGACCGGAGAGTTGGTTGACAAGATCAAACACACATCAGCCATCACCAAGCACGGACAAGCCAAACTCAAGTCATTCGGAATTTACCGGAGATACATTATTGCTTCCATGCAAGATGGATACTTGACAATTTTCGACGTGACCGAAAAGGGAGGCAAGGTGGTCAAGAGATTAGGAAAACATGACGACTGTGTGTATAGTTGTGAAATCTTACCAAGGGGAAGAATTGCTATCGGAGATCGCGGACATGTTAGTATTTGGAACCTTTTGACCGAACAACGAGAGTTTTGTTTCATGGCACACAAGGGAATGATTACATCATTGGTGTTGTTAGATGACGGAGTGCTACTGAGTGGTAGTGATGCCGGCATGATCAAAATGTGGGACATTAAAACATTATCCTGTAGCCGAATGATTTTCGCTCATGGTGGAAGCAGCAAGATTAATCAAATACAAATGTTAGGTAACAACCTGTTTGCAAGCGTAGCCGATGATGGATACTGTAAACTTTTCAATCTGGAGGACAGGAAGCAACATGTATTGTTGAGACAGTCCAAGCCTACTCTTGCACTTTGCTACTTTAATAGATGGTTGGTGACTGCTGGTGAAGACGGGTCCCTACAGGTACTGAGATGCGATTATGCGCGTGGTTTGACTGAAGATAAGATTCCTCCATCCATCAAGGTTGAATCCGAATAAAATATTTGTTCTTGTTAAATGTTTTTGTTGTAACTGGTAAACCTGAATGTAATATGAAGAGGTTTTCTTCCTCTTATGTTGAGAGTTTGTATCATTGGTATAATTTACAAACCTGATAGATATTATGATGATACCATCGTCAATGCGAACCAATATCCTACATTATGTATAAATGTGGTTCAAAATCACGACAATACTCACTTGTTGTTAATCATGGACGAAAATGTTAGCATAACACAAACCACTTTATTTTACTTTTTTGAACAAGTATGCGAGCAACCAAACGAAGAATACGTTACATTCTTGATATTCCTGTATCATCATGACATTCCAATTCACATGTAAGAATTCCTCTTTCATTGTCAATAATACTTCAAAGATACCTCAATAAATATGCCCCATCAATCAACAGCATCACGACAGTATACCGACGCATCAAATCCCTTAGAAATTCATTAATCAACCG
>JAOPGA020001740.1:0-13637 GCA_026419775.2 Acrasis kona | reverse complement strand
CTTCAACACGCTTCTGCTCTTCCAGTCGCTTGGCCTCTAGTAAACGTTCTCGAGCTAGTTGTTCTTCTCTCGCTCTAATTAGACGATCGTGATGTTCCTTCTTTTCTTGTTCGACCCTTGCTTGTACCAACTTTTGTCTAATCATGTTTGAAATGTGTTGCTCGTTGTGCCTGGTAATTTGTTCCTGCTGCAATCTGGCGATCCTTTGTTGTTCCTCTTGACGCCTGCGACATTTTTCTTGATGTATTTGTTCTAGTTTGTGTCTAAATTGTCTAATTTCTTCATTTTGTTGTTGTTGGAGGAACACTTCTTGACTCAGGCGTTGTTGGGCTAACTGTGCGCGTTGTTCGTTGAAAATTTGTTTTGCTCTTGTAATGTGTTGTAGGTTGATGTCATTTTCGTGGCTTAGGGAGTGATTGTGATTTGGTTGTTCAAGCCCGATCAATAGAGTGAAGAGTAGATGGTTAATGAAGCTGAATCCAATAAGGCAAATGGTTAGGAGAATCCATTTCTTGATGAATCTTGATTGGACCTTTGGCTTTGTGGTATCGACCTTCTTCACCAATTTGATCTTGCGCACGCCATCTCCTGTTTGATGCTTGATAGCGGAAAACTCCGAGTCAGAGGAGAAGAATACTTTATCCCCCTCATCATCCTCATATAGCGACTCGTATTGGGTGATGTCTATGCCATATTCCTTGATCTTGGATACAAACGATGAGTAGTCTTCGTCGGTACCGACTTCAAACTTTCTAATAGTCTTTTGATCCTCAATGTATAGCTTGATGAACATTTGATTGTGTTGTTTGATTTATTGTTTTTTGAAGAGGTGTGGCGTTTTTATAGATTGAACGGAATGAATGCGGACACGTTTTTCGTTCATATTTGAACTTCGATTGTAAGCCAATTCCGTGAACTCAACTTCATAAGAATTAACATGATCGGAATAATAGCCCTTGATGGATGTATCTGTACTAACACTTGTAATTTAGTTGTAGCATTTAACCGTGGACCACTCTTAGTAAATGATCATTTTTTTATTTGTTTGTAATTACAATGAACAACCTAACAAGGACGAGGAGACTATTGTGTGTGGGTAGATGTTTTTCACATCAATACCAAGCCAAACACCCTTGGATAACAGATGATTCGCCCCTTCAAAAAAACGAGAACATTTTAACCATTCTAGCGGCGAATACTGCGGCAGGAAATCTGAGTCAAATTACAACAGATTGGTCTTACCTTGATCAACCTTATCATAAAATTGGTAATATTAACAATAATATGATTTGTTGACAAATATAAAGGAATTGAGGTTGTTCTTCAAACCCATCTAAATGTTGGGTTCCCAAGAGTTATAAATGCGTTGGCAACACTTAGAGAGTTTCACAAAAGGAAATTCGAAACAGAGTGGTCAGACCTTATAAAATTTACAGACGATCCGATTGGAGATGTAAAACAAAAAGGAAAGGAGGCAATGTCCGTAGTATATGGAGAGCAAGTGTATGATAAATTGCAAGAAAAAATGAATTCGATCCATCCAGAGTTGGCCGCTTGGACTCAACAGTATGGATATGGTACAGTGTTGTGTAGAAAATCGGAGCAAAACATTATAGACATTGTGAAAATTAGAGAACTATGCACTGTTAGCGCTTTGTGCGGTATGAATGTATCACCTCAATTAGTCTCTCACATCAGAGGGTCACTTCGTGCCGGCGCGACAAGAGAGCAAGTAGAACACGTGATAAACCAAACGCATCTTATATGGGGTGATGAAGCACAAGAGCAGGCACATGCTGTTTGGTGTACTTTCGATAGAGCAAGAGGTGCATTGTAAACTATTATGAAATTGTGTTAAATATTTATTTTTACATTAGTCAAAGTTAATTTGTGCATGAATAACATGTTTTTCGTCGTCTCTGTCTCAAACATATTTATTAGAAGTAACCATATGGACAGTTTTTGATTGTGAACTATCTGATAATTACAACAATCAATTGTAAGAAGACAATGCATAGAATAGATATCATCAGAGAACACTTAAGGTCAGATGTAGAACCTAATAACAAATCGACATTGATGAATAATACATCATCAAAGCATTCACAAAAAGAGCAAATACTGAAGAATGCGCATTTCTCAACAAGGGCAGTAAGTAAAGGGTACGTACATTCGTCTGGCTTTGAAAGCGCACTTCCGACGCCAATAGTTGCAAGGTAAGGAACGCACTTTATAAAATGTTCTAACTGTCTTCAAGCTCTACTTTTGAGTTGGACGATGTGAATCATGGTGCCGAATTATCTGCAAAAAGGCAAGTCGAGGGAAAGTCGCCATTCTTGTATTCTAGGTGGTCGAATCCTACTTCTCAGTCGGCAGCGTCTCAAATTACTCGTCTAGAGGAAGCTTTTGGAACACATCTCTGCTCCTCTGGAATGGCAGCCATCTCCACTGTACTTTTCGGTCTGTTATCAAAAGGAGACCACATCATCGTCTTCACTCCAGTTTACGGTGGTACTCATGAAATATTGTCGGCAGAGCTACCGAGATATGGAATAGATGTTACATGGGTTAACGATCATCACAACAATCCAAATGCCATGGAAGAATATTCCAAACTCGTTATAAAAGGAAGAACAAAAGTTATCTATTCCGAATCGCCTGGCAATCCAACTTTATCCATTACTGATTTGCTATTAGTTAGTGCATTAGGAATAAAACACGATTTAGTCTCTGTTGTTGATTCCACATTTGCATCTCCTTATACTCAAACTCCAATCGCTACTTGTGGGATGGACGTTGTTATACATTCTTGTTCAAAGTACATGGGTGGTCACTCTGACCTCATCGCCGGTTCAATCACATCCAGAACCGAGGATTTGCATTTGAAATTTTTTCAGCAGCTAAAGTTGTTTGGTGGTGTTCTTGGTCCTTTTGATTCTTTTTTGTTGGCACGTGGCATAAAAACATTGGATGTTAGGATGGAGAGGCACAATCGAAATGCTCAACTCGTCGCCGAGTTTCTAAACAGCCATGAAAAGATTGATAAAGTATTTTACCCTGGATTGAAGCAACATCCTCAACATGAGTTGGCCACTAAACAAATGAAGGGTTATGGCGGTATGGTTTCATTTGAAGTGAGAGGAGGAGTTGAAGCGGGCATCAAATTGGTGGAGAACCTCAAGTTGATTGTGTTGGCCGTAAGTCTTGGTGGCGTAGAGACCTTGGTCGAACAACCCAGCACCATGACTCATGGAATGGTTTCCAAGGTGGAGAGGGAAAAGGTAGGAATCAACGACAGTTTAATCCGTTTATCGGTTGGCTTAGAACATTATTCAGACATTATTCAAGATTTGAAAAATGCATTAGATAAATGTTGATTTTTATAACAGTAATACCACGAACAAAAGTTACAGAAAATTTATGTTTATTATGTGCATATTTATCTTCTTGCGGCAATTTGAATCAAACCGGCAATGAGGTATAATGACCCAGCGATGACCCACAAGACACCGGCTTCGGTTTGGAATGATCTGCTGAAGAATGTTCTCAAGAAACTAGTCCATGCAATTGATCCTAACAATAGCAGGACCGAAGCGACGGTGTACATAACTGTTGCGATGCCATTCAAGTACAAACTTGAAATTAAGCTCTTGGGGGCAACTTCGAACGTGGATGCTCCGTTGGTGCGGTTGGTCAATCCTCCCATGTAGGTGTGGTACAAGTAAATACCATCAACAATAGCACCGTAGTTTCTAATGAGGAAGTATGCCAAGATTAATGATGATCCAATGATCCAGAGGATGGTGCCAGCACTGAATGTGTTAAACCTACCAGTTCCAGCCAACCATAAGGCAGCACCGATAATCATCAAGACGCTACCAAAGAAGAAGGCAATGCTTCCGATAATGTTCAAGAAGTGGTAGGGCGTCCTAGCGTTCTTGTTTCCGAGGTCGAATCCGCTGATTAGTGCAAAGATTGAGGCCAAGGTGAAGAAGGAGAATGCAATGATCCAGAGGACTCCTGAGGCGACGTAGTGGTATCCAAAGTTTGCCAAACTAATTGCAGCACCAACTAGTAGAAGAACACCTCCAATGAACATGGATAAGCCCATTAAAGCTCCCATGATTTGAGAAAGGATTTGTCTGTTGGCCACTACTGGGGTGGCATAGGCGGTTTGGGTGACGGTGGTTTGGGTAACAGTGGTTGCTCCTGGTCCGTCTACTACCTTGGTTGGAACTGTTGTAGGTAACGTGTTCGCTGTTGACATCATGTTGTTGTGTTTTTTTTATTTGTGTATTGTTGGGTTATATTATTATCACATTTATATCCTCCGAAACTATAAATATTCTATATTCTTTTTATAATACACATTTGATAAAAAATATCAAAGATATTTCTTTTTTTATACTAGATATATCCCGCAGATGATAATCTAATAATATCAAAATCGTTTCACATTCGTGATTGGCTGAACGCTTACAATAAAATTGACTTGAGATATTATACACCGAACTTAGAAATTAAATCTTTGTTCGCCATTGATAAACAATATATATCCTACATTGTATTTTCTGTGGAATTTATTCTACTAAGAATAAGATTAGAGTAGAATCACCAGCAAAGATTTTAGCAATGAACAACATCATGAGTAGGAGAGCGATTGTGTTTCTCATCAACAAATTATTCATAATGTCGTCGCCTCACACCCATAAAGAAACATCTCCTTTCAACCCATCTTCACATCTCCAAAAGGGACAACTGACGAGTTCTATGTTTTATTTCGTGTCAACCATATGGAAAACGTTCAATGAATGGCCCTTCTTCATTGTTTCTTTATATTTGTTATCGCTTCAACAATCTGTTGTTCTTATAACTATATCTCGGGATACAAAGAGAACGATGGCTTGAGACCATTCACTTTCTCCTCCGGACAAACTTTGAAGAGGGTTTTGAGAGGTGTTGGATACCAAATGTTTTTGACACAAGACGGAAGTATATATTCTTCCGGAAATTCAAACAATGAAGGACAGCTCGTAAGTCTCATTAATCAAGTGCAAATTAATGATTAAGGGAATTGGCTATTTCTCTGATGGCGAGAGGAATGGAGTACGACCAATCAGAGTGGCTCCAAATGTGATTTTCGGCAAAATGTGCACAGGTCACTCGCACTCAGCGGCCGTGACCAAAAACGGTGAGGTGTACGTGTGGGGTTCTGGTGAAAATGGTTTGTTGATGAAACAATAAAATGTAGCTCACATCACCAGGCAAACTAGGACTCAACTCTACTTTGAATCATGCAAAACCAACACTTTTACATCAATTAAAAAACATTTACGTCCAATCAGTTGCTTGTGGACAAACATTTACTTTGGCCCTTACAACTGATGGACTTGTATATGGATGGGGAAGAATTCCGTAAGTTAAATACAAACCGTAACTCACGTTTGATTAGTTTCGAACAAAGAAACAACACATCACCATCGGATTGGCTAACACCGAAACAAACAAAAATGAACATCGACTCCATATCAGACATTGTAGCGGGTGGAACCAAGACCTTCATATTCACATTAAAAAATGAACTCTACGTTCATTTCGATTCGTCAGTCATGCGTCTGGTCAATGTCACAAATTTCAGCGTGGATCGCATGGGCGCTACATTTGTTGCCAATAACACGCTCTACTTGATAAACTTTGAAAATAAATCTCTTGTTGAAATGAACAGATGGGATCGAATCTCGTCGTTGATGATGTGCGACTACCATCAAGGTCTAGTCATTATCAATTCCATTGTTTATTCTTTTGATTTGAAACCATCTGGATCTCTTTATGAGATGAAAGGTTCTGGTGGTGCTACTGAGTTGTTGGGATGTGAAGGTTCGAACGTAGGATCCAACATGTTCGTGTACATTAGTAAGGATCAAGTTGTGCACAGCAACGTTTATGACTTTAGTTGTCCTTCTTTTGCGTTAATGACATTGGATCATGACACCATTGATCACGTCACTCCGAGCAGATCCTTGGTGATTGATAAGAGTTATGTACTTGACAATAATAATAAAAAGTTTGGTCCGTGGGGTGCGTCCATCAAAAAGTTTTGTTCTTGTGGAATTGTTTTCTTGGACAATCATGAATTGGTTGATCTTTACAAAGAAACTAGATATGTTAACAATGATCTCGTTGATGTTGATTGCGTTCAATTTGTTGGTGCAGTCCGTAGTTTGGTTGCTGTTGCAACTAATGGGTCTTTCTACTATACTAGAAATTTTGATAACCCATCACAAGCAGTCAAAGAATCCAATTTGTTTACAATCAAGGGCAAGTCGGTTGTGAGCGCTTGCTTAGGTGCTGAGCATGTGGTTTTATTGACTAGCGACCACCAATTGTATAGTTTTGGTGCCAACAATCAAGGTCAATTGGGCGTTGGTTCTTTAACCTTCAAAGAGGCTCCAACGCTCATTAAAAACCAATTATTTAAATCAATAAAGTGTGGAGCTTATTCTACAGCGGCAATAAGTGATGACAATAAAGTTTTCTTTTGGGGCATGTTTGTTCCGTATCCCTTCGAAGGTACTCCAGAAACCATTGGTATAGGCCTTGTTCCAACCACCATTCCTAAACAAATACATTCTTCCAATCTAACATTCAAATCAATATCAATTGGTTACACTCATATTCTTGCTGTTGGCACGGATGATGAATTATATGTGTATGGTAACAACCAGTATGGTCAATTGGGATATGCTGTTTCCGAGACTAGTAGTCTATTGAAAATCAACCTACACATGCAAAATAAAAGCATCACCAACGCATTTGCAGCAGGTTATAGTTCATACATTGCCACGGAGTGTTCTGACGGATATTATGGCGACCACTGTACAGTGTGGGACTGTAAAAACATTAAATATGACAACAGTCAAGTTTGTAATTCTTTTGGGAAATGTATCGGTCCAGATACTTGTCTTTGTAAAGATGGATATGAACAAGTAGAACAAGCAACATGTCAACCTGTGTGTAGTGATGGGTGTAACGGAAGAAGATGTCTATCGCCGGAGAATTGTGATTGTAATGTGTTATTTTTTAATAATAGTTGTGCTCCGAGACTAAGCGTAATTGTAACTCTTCCAATCGTAATGTCCATTGTAATTATTCTTCTCTTCGTCACGGTGCCATTGATCATAAAACACATTCGAAAATTAATAAAGAACCACAGAGCACAAGAAGAATTGAGGTATCTACTACAAGATCAACTTGTGGTGGCCACCAAAGAGTTAAACGATGCGAGTCAATCCTGGATGATTAAAATGGAGGACCTTAAATTTTTGGATCGTATCGCTCAGGGAACGTTTGGCGTTGTATTCAAGGGAAAACACTTGGGAACAACGGTTGCCATCAAATTAATAAAAGATCACGCTTTGAGCGGAGGTAGTAGTGACACTGATGTTAACAAAGAAACATTCACTAGCGAAGTTAAAATTATGAAATCACTACACCACCCTAACATTGTGCAATTTCTTGGTGTTTGTATAAACAACGATCAAAAGTTGATTATAACCGAATTCATGGATGGTCTTTCCCTACAGCACATTATAAATGCCTGCAGGGAGAATATCATTGCGTTGCCTTTTACAAAAAAAATACAATTATTGACTGATGTTGCGTTGGGTATGAATTATCTACATTCCATAACGCCGCCTCTGTGCCACCGTGATTTGAAACTGTCCAATATTCTCGTAAGTTTCCGAACGTGTAATTCCACCGCTCACTCGTTATAGGTTAACAAGAGTATGAGCGTCGCCAAGATTTGTGACTTTGGTATTAGTAAATTCGACACCAACAATACAATGACCGGTAACGTTGGAACGTTGCGTTACATGGCACCAGAAGTATTTAAAGATGAACCCTATGACATCAAGTGCGATGTTTATAGTTTTGGTATCGTCATGTTCGAGGTTATGTTTGAGTATGGAGCTTACTCTGATGACTTTGTGTCAGTGTTTGGAATGATTGAGAAGGTTAGAAATGGTGTATACCCACAAATCAATCAAGACGTAATCTCGACGGAGAGCCAAGTAAGGTATGTGGAGCTCATGAAGACGTGTTGGTCGATTGATCCCGATGAGAGGCCTTCTTTCAGTAAGATTATCGACCAACTGAATACATTAGAGGACATGTCGAGAATTGAATGTACGATAAAATAAAATATGATCGCTCCATCATAACATGTGGCTGTATTGTTTATCTGTGGTAACCATTCAATCTCGGATGGTAGGTAATTGGAATAAATTATTCAAAATTGATTTGTTTTTACGAGGGAACAGCATCTGACTGCCGCTTTATAAACCGTATTGATCCAATTTGTGTCACATCACTTACTGCCTCACTCTCTGTTGCCAATGTGTAACACCGTCATGAATCCTTGATTAATTCTTGTAATTAAAACCAACCAAAATTTGAAGCGCCAAACAATCATACGTTATGCAAGCAATTGGCGGAAAGAAGAAGAACTCAGAGCAAAAATTAAATGAATCTAGACTCAATAATGTTTTGAAAGTCAGCAACAAAAAAATATCCAAGCCCAAAAAAACAACTGAGACAAAAAAGAAACCTACCATACCCATTATACCAGACAAACAAACCACAACCAATTCACTTTGGAGCCAAAGAAAGGATGTAGGGAAAGTTTTAGTTGAACTTGGTGACAAACCGGATGCAGTCGACGTGAACACAAAACCAATCATTGTAGAAACCATATCCAAAACACCCACACCCTTCAGATACATGTATGATAAAATTCGTTCAAAATCAGACACGTTGGTGAACCAACTGCTCGACCTTGGCGAGGAAATTCTACTGCAAAATGAATTAGGCTATGCCACACCCATCACAACCAGCTCGGGGGTAAGATTTTTCGGCACATTTTTACTCACATTAACAGAGCGAGTGTATATTTGTTGGTCGCATATTGTGCGAGAGTGAATCAGGAGAAGGCAAATTGAACGCAACCTCCATACTTCTCGAGGGATTCAACGACCAAGAGCAAATAAGATCGTCAACCGTCAAGTTGGATGTCTCTAGTTGTGAAGGTGCACACTTATTTCCAGGTCAAATTGTCGCCATCAAGGGAACTAAAGATACACATCAAGAGGTCATCAAGGTGAACGAAATTTTCACAGGAGTCAAAACTGAAAAATCAAACACAAAATCATCTTGTACACAAACTTTTATTGTTGCTGCGGGTCCATTTACTTGTCCTGATAATTTGTCTTTTGAGCCGTTAGATGACTTGTTAAGCACCAGCTTATCTGATAATGCTTCCTTGTTGGTACTTGTTGGACCATTCGTACCAGCCGACCACCCGTGGGTTCTTGAGGACAAGATGAATTGTACTTTTGATGATTTGTTTGAGCATTTGGTCAAGAAAGTTGAACGGTCCTGTGAAAAATCAAATTTACGTGTAATTATAATTCCTTCCTTGAAAGATGTTCAACATGATTTTGTTTATCCACAACCTCCCTTTGATGTGAAGAGCAGTATTATTACTTGTGCTACGAATCCATGTACATTCCAAAGTGAAGGTGTCTTGGTGTGTGTGAACGATCTTGATGTGTTGACACAGCTCAGTCAGACTGAATATGTTTGTGGTGTTGTAAACAAAACTAATCAAGAACTACAATCGTTGAGGGTATCATCAATGTTGGCCCAAAAGAGTATGTATCCACTGTGCAGTAGCGACTGGAATGTTCCATTCGACTCCTCATTTAGTGACGTGATGAGCGTTAATGTGGCACCAGATTTGTTAATTGTTCCAGGCGAACAAGAGTGCTTTGCTGCTGTGGTGGATGGTGTAACCGTTATTAATCCAAGAAGATTGGGTTCGTTAAACGGAACTGACAAGGTAGGAGGAACTTTTGCTAAAATCGTGATCCAAGAGGGAACAACATCACCCCATGTCCAAATAAAAAATATTTAATTCTCATCCGACTTGTTGTATTTTTTGTAAAGATGAGCGGCAATGTAGATGATGTTAGGGTGGTATGCTTCGGTGATATTGGATTAGCAGAGTCCACCCAACATCTTTCCCCAGAGCATATCGAAGAGAGTGCGAGATTACCACAGCGTGGAAAATGGAACAGAAAAGTATTAAGCCCGTGGGCGAAAGCATTTGAGAAGGAAAAGGAACAAAAAGCGCGACAAGATAAGCTTGATGGAAAATTCTTTATTGAAGAGCCAGCGGAGTTTTCTTTGACTCAGCCTGGAACCGAGATTAGACAATCTCTTGAAGAACACGTTCATAACTATTCCAGCACAAAATTCAATATCACTAAAATATGTTGCCAATACAATCACACCTTGATGCTCATGCGTAAATTATCACACATTCATAATAAGTTATATATGTAGATGACGGCACATTGTATGGTTTTGGAAATGGATCGTTCGGCAAGCTTGGAAATGAGGGAACTCATGATGAATCAGTGCCATTTCGTGTACTAGATGAAGTTGTAGATATGGCAACAGGACTAAACCACTCAGTTGCCGTAAGAGCAGATGGATCAGTGTTGTCGTGGGGATCTTCCAGCTGTGGTCAGCTTGGTAAGTACTTAATATTTAAGTGTTACATTGACTAGAAAGGGCATGGATCTCTTGACGACGTCTGGTTACCCAAGCACATTGCACACTTTATGTACAAAAATGAAAAGCCTGTAAAAGTCGCTTGTGGAGATTACCATACCATGGTGTTATGTGACAGTGGTCTAATATATGGTTTTGGAAAGACAACAGAGGGTCAGTTAGGTATTATGTCCCATTTTTTAGATAAACCAATGCCGGATACACACGAGAGCTTACCAGATGTACCATCATCCGAAGGTTTGTTGTATTTGTAGTTTCTAGCTTAGATTCAAAGATGAAAGTGCACGCACTAGTTCGCAGCTATTATACCAATGCACTCCAAAGCTCATGAAGTGTTTCGAAAAAATCCCACACAAGAATAGGTTGTTGGAACACTATAAAGCGAGACGCAGGTTTATAAAGTTTGTACATGTGGATTGTGGTCAAAATTTTACTGCAGCACTATCAGTTGCTGGAGATCTCTACATGTGTGGCGAGGGGCGAACGGGTGTCCTATGCAGAGGCACAACACATGTTGCTAACCACAAAGTAGAAGATAAATTTGAATCAAACTCACATTGAACAGGTAAAAATTGCTCAGTTCACCGAACTAGACCAAGTCAACAGTAGAGTTATAGATGTGCAATGCATTTTAAAAAATGGACAGGAATTGACACCTGAACTAACCTTCTCATTGACATCCCAGATTGTCCAGCCACCCACTCACAATAAAAAATTTGTTCAGATTGTTTGCGGTTGGGGACATGTTATGTGTTTGGCAGACGACCAAACCATATACTCTTGTGGATTAAATCTGAATGGTCAATGTGGCACGGGCGACAAGAGCAAGGTGGTTAAATTGACTCAAGTAAAACAGCCCAAACAGCTCAGAGAAGAAGGCGTGGCCAGCATATCCTGTGGAGGAGCTTTTTCAATTATCACATCCAGTAAGTTTTATTTTAAAATTTTACTGACCATCTATAATGAAGAACTTGGGAAGTCCTTCCTTTTGGGACGGTTCCCGTTCTCAAATCTCGATTTTGTTGAACCTACTCATGTACCTGAATTGAGTCTTGACGACATACATTATTTACGTTGTGGATATAGAAAGGTCGTATGTATTCAAAACATTTAAAAAAAGTATTTCTTGTACGCTTTATTGAATACAATACCCTTTTGCTCGTACTCTTTAATTCTAGAAAATTCTTGTTGATATAATTCATGACAATGTGGATGTCCGTCTTTAATAAGCATTTCAACAATATCGCCGTGCGTATCACAAGTATGAATTAAATACCTAAATGTCGTGTATAATAATTTGCTTGGTTCTGCTCTCCCGTCTTTTAGTAGTAGCTCTAGAACGTGCTTGTGTCCGTACTTTACTGCAAATCTTATTGATTGATTGTCAGCAGCACGAGGATTTACTCGTGGACATGCTAGTAGCAATCTTACAATTTTATCATTACCAAATCTACAGGCGTACCTCAGAGGAAGATTCTGTCCAGATGTAGAATCCACACAATCATCTCCTAATAATTTTTCTGCTAAGGACAAATCTCCAAACTTACACGCCACCCTCAACAAAATATTCTTATGCTCAGTGGACAATTTTAACCCAAGCATTAAATTGAAAAGTATGAAATTTTTATGATGTCGTACGTGGCATAAAAAATCCTCATCAAATACAGCATACAATAATTCATTGGTTAGTTCGTTCAGGTTAAGCATCATAAAAACGAAAAGAATTGCTTCGCATTCACTATTATTCCGTCTTGGCAGCGGTTGAGGAATGTATCCATATCTTCTTCTGCGCTTATTCTTCTTGAAGTAATATCTGTCCGAATTTAAATAGAATGGAAAAATTACATCTTGCCACACATCTTCTGGTATTGATGAGAAGGACACCATTTTAGCGAGTATTTTCTTCAGCGGGTGGTTAAAAATAGTGAAAACCTTTCTCCGCAAGTTCGCCAAGGTCAATCACAGCCCACATTTTCTCACAAATAAACAATATTTCTTTCAACCCATGTTTGTTTCATTAGCGTAAAGGTTAGGGAAACAAACTGAAAAATTAACACAAACAACATGAACACAAAAGTATAATAAAGTCTTTTAATCAAGCTTGAAAATCCTCTTTAGAAGCTTGCATGTCAAAATTGTAATTATGTACTTGTCACTCAAGGTAGTTGGGATGTGAGTAACTTGCGTCGGTTTAGTTGCAAAAGTAAATGTCCTGATGATGTGTTTGGAAGGTTCATTCTTTCAATTTTGAAATTGTCGCGTGGTATATCCCTCACCTTCCTCTTTATAGAACCAATGAGAACTCCACGTTCAACAACCTTGACCACAACGTACTCGCTACGAAAGTTTTCAATTGGAAAGAAGTATTGTTGGTCTATTGATTGATTGTGTTTCGTTAGTGTTCGCGTCCTCTCTAGGTACTTGACACTACTTTCACTCTCATATGCAACTTCTACGTAGTATTTGGGTCTTCTAATCCCCTTGGTGTGTAAGTTCTCGCTTTGTATGATATTTAGGTTCACACCTCCATGCTTTTTAAATGTTGGTGAGTGAAATGTATCTGTTCTCAAACTATCGAACGATCTCCTAATGGGTATCTTGTCCAAGTACGTTGATGCGTTATTGGTTGGAATGATGTCGCTTGCGCTTCTTCTGTGTGATGACATTGTTATTTGGTTTTAGGATTTTTAGAAAAGAGCACGATCTTTAAAATGTCGCGGATCGGTCGGGTCGAAGAAGCGCCGATTGTAATGTTTCCGAATCTGCTTTGGTAATGGGTTATTACAATTTTGGTTTTGACGGAGGTTGATTGTTTTCCCTTCTTCGACTCACTGCATTATCCAAGTCAACAGACAAATCAAATACACTTTCAAAGTATCACATACAAATACACTGTCATCGCCCACCGAATCGCAAGTCTAACCAGAGGTGCTCGAAATTAGAACATCAACGCTTTAAGCGCTTCGCCATGAAGTACCTTCTGAACGTCTAGTCAAATGACA
>JAOPGA020001738.1:0-76297 GCA_026419775.2 Acrasis kona | reverse complement strand
TATAAGAAGTTAGCGAAAATTATCTTCCATACATAATGTATAATACAGCAGAGATTTGAGAGCGACAAAGGACAAGAACTACACTTGCAAAAACGTTCATCTCAGAGGAATACATACCCTTGACATGAACTGTTGCACACGAAAAAAAGATAATTAATAAAAATGTTTAATTATTTACCTACACGCTGCAATCTGCAATAGACCTACAATGAGATCCAAAGCACCTTCAATGTGGGGTGCGTACTTTTCATCATTGATAAATGCGACAGAAAGAACGTAGTTATCGTAATGTGACCTTATACTTAATAATGACCAATTTAGAATCCTTTTTCCAGATACTGTAAACTCATTTTCATTTCAGTCAACAACTCATGCTCCTGGGTTCACGAAACTAGATTGGTCGTTTGTTACGGATGATATTATCTTATTCAGTGCATCAATCCATATTGTTAAGCGTTAAAAGTGCTGCCTTCTCCTAACAAAACCACACCTCAGGAAATCATGCCACAAATTTCATCAATTGTAATGAGTTAACTGATTTTCACACATTCAAAATGAACAGGTTGTGTGTCACATCCAGGAGGATGCCATCCACCATCAAACAAACAAGCATCAAGTTCAATCCATGCTCAATAATCGCTGTGCCCACGCGCAAGATTCACACCGCTAGCTCGCTAAGAAGAGTACCGATACCAGCTAAATCATTCTCCACCAGAACATACACTACAGATTCGAATAACCCAACAGAAGAAATAGAATACGAAGAAAAGACGCACATTCGAAATTTGGCAATCATTGCTCACGTCGACGTCGGCAAAACCACTCTCGTGGACTGTCTATTAAAACAAACAAACACCAACACTAGCAAATTAGAATCAGGCAAAGTTTTCAGCATGGACTCGCTTAGTTTGGAACAAGAAAGAGGCATCACAATCATGAGCAAGTTGACCACCGTGTCATATCAAGATCACACATTAAACATTGTCGATACCCCTGGTCACGCCGACTTTGGAGGCGAAGTGGAGCGCATCATGGGCATGGTGGATGGATGTTGTTTGTTGGTGGATGCCACCGAGGGTCCCATGACACAGACCAAATTCGTCTTGAGCAAAGCATTAGAAAGAGGATTAAAACCAGTGGTTGTCATCAACAAGGTGGACAGGGAGACCGCTCGCGTCTCCGAAGTAGAGAATGAAATTTTCGAATTATTCATCAACATGGGAGCCACCGACGAGCAAATGGAATATCCGGTCATTTACGCAAGCGCTCGACAAGGATGGGCGGTGAGCGGTCTCGCGGACGAAAAAGCAAACATGAACCCATTATTCGAAGCCATGTTAAATCACATACCCCATCCACGCGTCGTCAAAAATGCACCGTTCGCAATGTTGGTGAGCTCGCTTGATTACGATAGACATTTGGGAAGAATCTTGACCGGAAAGATTTACACGGGCGACATTAAGGTGGGAGATAAGATTAGAGCGTTGTCGAGGGAAGGCGTTCCCGTGGAGGAAGGTAAGGTGAGTCACCTGATGGAACGCATCGGAGTGGAGAGAGTTCAAGTCAAACAAGCAGATGCTGGTCAAATCATTTCCATAGCGGGGCTGAGCAAGGCAGGAGTGACCGACACCATCACGTTGCCGAAATTAACCGAAGCCATTCCAGCAAAACCGCTCGATCCACCCATCATGAGCATCAACTTTTTGGTGAACGATTCGCCGCTTGCAGGAAAAGATGGAAAAGCAATTTCCAGCAGTCAGCTCAAAGCTCGTCTGTCGAAGGAAGTGGAGAGCAACGTCGCGCTCACCGTTCACCCGAGCGAGAATGGAGATGCTTACGAAGTAAGAGGGAGAGGAGAAATGCAAATGGCCATCTTGATCGAAAACATGAGAAGAGAAGGAATGGAATTCCAATGCAGTCCGCCGAGAGTGTTGTTCAAGGAGAACGAACAAGGACAACAAATGGAACCCATCGAAGAGGTCACCATCGATGTGGACAACAAGTACGGAAACATGACCATCGACTTGTTGTGCATGAAGAGAGGTGCAGAAATGCTGGAGTACAAGGTACACAACGAGAAGGCTCGTTTGGTATTCACTTGTCCCACTCGTAGTTTGATTGGATTCGGAAGCGAATATCGAACAAAGACACATGGCGATGGAATATTCAATCACGCCTTTTTGAGGTACGAGCTACATCGAGGTAAATTGGAGAGTCAGAGGAAGGGAATGATCATTTCGTTAGCTGGAGGCGTTGCCACTGCGTATGCGCTCAGAGATATTGAAGCGAGAGGCGTGCTGTTTATTGGTCCTCAGACGCCAATCTACGAGGGAATGATTATCGGCGAGCATTCGAGAGATGCTGATTGCGAGGTGAACCCTGCGAGAGCGAAACATTTGACGAATATGAGAGCGTCTGGTTCGGAAGAAGCCATTCGTTTGGAACTGCCAAAACAGATTCCGTTGGAAGAGGCGTTGGCTTATATCGAAGAGGATGAGTTGGTAGAAGTGACGCCAAAGTATATGAGAATAAGGAAAAAGGTTTTGAGCTCTTCGGAGAGGAAGTTGATTCAAAGAAAACAAAAATAAAATTTTATTGTTTATAAATCTTGATCATGTTGTAGGCGGCAATTAGAATGTTGAGAGCCAACATGAATGTGAAGAAGATGCGTATTCTGGTGTATAACTTTTTGTATGGATATTGATAGTAAAACTCTAGGAATTCGAATATGGCCCCGAAAATTGCATCTCCATCTAGGTTGTACGCAGGTGCTAGGTTTAGAATGGCAAGGGCACCGGACAGTGCCAGTGTGTAGTTGAGAGTGCGCAGCAACCAACTCAAGGCATCAATAGACAAGAATGAAAACTTTGAGTGGACATCACTTACGGTCACTTCCCTATTAAGATTTTTCAAGTCACCAAGATAAACTATTCTCTTCTTGCCAACTGCATCGATCCCCACTAGGTCAATGACATCATCATCAGAGTAAGGCACTATACAATATTGACCTGCTGAGAGTTGTTGAGTGTTTGAACAGGTTTGAAAATTGAGAACATCTCTTGCAGTCATACACATTTTGTTGCTCTTGTCATTCCAGTCGTTGAAACACAACAAGCTTTCGTGATCTTCTTCGCAGCAGGACAGTCCATTGTTTTTGATGTTCGTCTGCAAATATTGTGCATCAATTAAATGTCCTCTGTTGGTGTTCATTATATTTTGTAAGCTACTCCTCCAAGACTGACCGTTTGTGATTGGAAAATTATTGACAGCGTGTATTAAATCATTGGGTTCAAGTTGCTTATGTAGCGCAGAATTTGTTGCCAAACCCCTCACATACACTCCAGAATCTGACGTTGTTATGAGAGAAGGAAACATGCCACTTGAATTAAAAAACAAAACCATCAACACAAAACAAACCAAACATAATATGATATTGTGCCATATACCAGCGAAAAATATTTTTAGTTTTGATAAAAGAGGTTTTGAAGTCAAGTCAGATGTGGACAAAGATACGTATGCACTTGGAAGAAACAAAAAGAACACAAAGCCTATTTGTTCTGTCCGAACGTCTTCTGAAGCTGCCGAAATCGCATGCCCAAATTCATGTACGACTGCAGAAAGAAGAAGTGATATAATGAGTGATGGAATGTGAGTCACCGGAACATTAACGCCAGGAACTAGCAATACAATTGTCGCGTCTCTTTTTTGTTGTTCGAGTGTTTCTGAAGTTGGTTCTGTGGACTTGAGCTGAACCGAAATAAAGTAAATTACATGCAGAACTAATGCAAGCATGCAAATGATTGAGCAAAAAGCACCAATAAAACAACCAATTGAAAACCACAATTTGCATTTTGTTCCGTACCTTTTCCCCGTTTTCGCAAAAACCTCTCCAAGCGATTCTGTTTGCCAACTTAATGAACCGAATGATAAAGTTATATTATATTTATAAAGAAACTCTTTAAATGTTCTATGTCCTGATAACATTTTTAGTGCGTACGAAAATATTAGTAAGAGGATTCCAACCCCAACAATTAACTGTACATTCATCTACCAATCAAGTTAGTATCCAAATATTACGTGTTCGGTACTTTAGATTTAGTGGGTTGGCCAAAGAATTACAACGATTTTTGTGACTGAAAGTTTTATTTCATTGTTTGCTCAAACACAGCGTCTGGTACTTTCCCAAGGACACCTTTATTTCTATATAACATCAGAAGTCCCCAAACTACGCTCCAAAGCCTAAGTTAATGTATTAAATTGTCGTATTCATGCAAATCATGTTACCACCCAATTATAAACGCTGCTAAAACGAGTTGTAGCACACCGAAAAGTAAATTCCACTTCCTCTTAGTGGCACTTTTTGTGACAAGAGCGGCTAGAATTGTTCCAATTCCTGGTGTGAATACGTTAAGAATGAAGCATATTATATGCCAAGGGGAACTTAGTTTAGGAACTTTCGCAAATTGTAATTCTCTTCTATATTTCTACATTAATAGACAGTCTAGTGTTACGAAAATGTGGTTACGTACAAACACCGTCTTGGATGTATTGATATCGACTTTAATATTGTCGACAGGACCGGTTTTAGCTTTGTTTAAAAGCTTTGTCGCTTCATTCTTCACCTTGTCAGCCGCATTTGTCATAGTTGTTGAGGTTGTAACAAGAGTCAACTAAACAAAATGCAATCGCAGAAGGGCTTCTCTTACTTTGAAACTATCGCTTTTTCAATAGCTTACTATGTAGTTGCTATTGGTATTTTAATATTGTTATATGGATTATTTGTGCCCCTAACCCCAACGATAATGACGGCAATGGGGTCTATAATAGTTACCGCTTTCCTCATCAACAGATACATTGGAACAGGACTAACTGCTATTGTCGCTACAACATACTTGGCGAGTTGTCTCATAGGCTTTTTATTTAGGCGTGTGTTTTAAAGTGAACAATAAACAAACTTTTTGTAAAAACAATGTATCAACCATTCAATAACGTCGTGGCGAAACAAATCCAAAGGCCCTACCTACCATCATTAAAACTATGGCTATATATCCTTCGGAAATCAAGGCAATTGCCAAAAGCAGACAGGAGTTACTACGTTAACTACGCCTCCGAGAATTTTATAGCATTTTACTTTGAACCAGAACAGGAGAGAGTTGATTTCATCATTGAGGAATCAAAAAACAACATCAAATGGATCTGCAAAAAATACGGATTGGAGGATGATGTACATAAGAAAATTACTGATCATAATTAAATTAGACATTTTTATTTACAAATTCATTTTTGACAAGCGAATGGTTTCACATAATTACTTCCAATAGTCCTCCACTTTGATGGCGTACCAACTGTTCCTCTGATGTAAGAAACATAATTCGCACTACTCGGCTGATTGGTATCAAAATTACTAAATGACCAAGCCCTACCGTCCGTCCATTTAAATGCAGAAGATTGAGACTCACGGAATCCACCGATCCAAAAATCACCAGTGTTGGAAGGAACAATTGTGCTCATAAATGTATTCAAATCGGAACTTGTGATGGATGCCAAATTACCTCCTTGACTGCGACAGTAACTAGAAGCATCGTCGAAAGTTTTTGCTGGGTTGTTGAAGTATCTGTAACACATGGTGTTGTATCCGGTCCATCCGGATGGACATGTTGGTGTGGGCGTTGGTGCTCTTGTAGTAGTGGGTGTGGTTGTTGTGGTGGGTGCCTTTGTGGTTGTGGGAGAAGTGGTTGGTGCTCTTGTTGGAGTGGGTGTTGCTCTTGTTGTGGTGGGTGTTGAAGTGGTGGGTGCTCTCGTAGTCGTTGGTGGTAATGTAGTTGAGGGTGCTTTTGTTGTGGTTGGGGCTATTGTAGTAGTTGGTGCTCTTGTGGTTGTGGGAGAAGTGGTTGGTGCTCTTGTTGGAGTGGGTGTTGGTGCTTTTGTAGTCGCTGGTGGTAATGTAGTAATGGGTGCTCTTGTTGTGGTTGGAGCTATTGTAGTAGTTGGTGCTCTTGTTGGGGTTGGAGTTGGTGCTCTCGTAGTCGTTGGTGGTAATATAGTTGTGGGTGCTCTTGTTGTGGTTGGAGCTACTGTAGTTGTGGGTGCTGATGTAGTGGGTGCTCTTGTGGTGGTTGGAGTTATGGTAGTTGGTGTGGTGGTAGGTCTTGCAGTCGTAGGTACAGGAGTAGGAGTGGTAATGGGTGATCTTGTGGTCGTGGGTGTAGCAGCGGTAGTAGGTATACTTGATGTAGCAGGTGTTGCAGTAGTACTACTTGGTGACGCAGTGGTTGAGGTGATTGTAGTACTAGGTGCAGAGGTGGTGACGGGTGCAGTTGTTGTGGAGGGGAAGGTATTTGAAGGAGCATCCGTTCGTGGCACATTTGTAGTAGTGGATGCGATTGTTGTTAAATCTTGAATGGTTGGTGTTGGAGTTGGATTGCTAATTGTTGGTGAATTTGTTAATGTAGTAGGCTTGTTCATTGTTGGAGAAGGGGTAGGCGTTGCGACAGCTATACAACCACATGGGTCATACAAGTACTCTCCAGGTACATCATACCAATGCACTTGATTAGGTGGACATGGCCAACACGCTCTCTCCGTGACAGGTACATCAAATACTCCACCTCCATTTTGATAACATGTATAAGGAGGCATTCCGTTACATATTCCCTACGATTGAATGAAAACGATTAATGGCGAAGTACAACTTACCCACATTGAATCCACATCTCTGGTATTACCTTCTGGATAAGCATTGTTAGCTGATTTCCATGTTTCTTGGAATGATTGGAATAGGTTGCATGGAATGTTGTTCTGACGACATGCTCGTATCACACCTGATATTAAAGTTGATTGGTTCTTAGGGTTGGCTATTCCACACTGTTGACCAGTGTAAACGTTGGGTCCGCTCATGAGGTCATTTCCCCATGATGATGGCCATCCGAACTCTACGTGAAAGTTAATGAATTGGTGTTGTGTGTAAAGTCTTACCTGTTAGAAGGACGTGTTTGGATGGATACAGATTCTTGATTTGGTTGTAGCGATCAATGGTGGCTGCGATTCCTTGTTGAGATGTGATACAAGGAGTGGCTGCTGAATATTTGTTCATCCACCATGGATAAATGTTCTAGTGTGACGTGTGAAAATTAAATGTGTGAAATGAACTTACCACTCCAACCCAGTCAACGGATGATGATAGCGGACCTATTCCCAAAGCAGCATTATTGCATGGTTGTTCTGATCCTCCACACTAGAATTTGATTTTAGAATGTTGACTGGATGTGAGATGTACATACCCAATTGTTATCAGTGTCTATGTAACCAATACTTTTTCCGAGATTAGCTTTTCTAAGCAACGACAAGCAGTCTGTAACAACATTCCTTGTAGCCCACGGATCGTTAGAACCATAGCTGGGTCCGATCTCTGATCCGCAAGACAGCGCCATAATAGTGTCTGAATATGTTTTAACAAGGCTGATGGTGTTATTAATGTTTTTGCGATTCGTGTCAAAATCAAATGTCATCCAAACTATTCCCAGAACCTTTATGCCTGTTTGCTGTGCGATACGAAGAATATTAGTGGATACCTCACCTTGCATATCATAGATCAGGATGCACCTGTAGTTGGTTTGTGATCGGAGATTATTCATCAAAGTGCTTATGAGATTATAGTCCGGGTTGTCGCCAGTAGTAGGGGAGTAGCCATTAACATACGGTGAAAAGCTTACGCATCCGCTTGAGGTCTCAGTCGGTGTCATTGCTGATAATAAATCTTGTATACTCTGGGCTATCGGTGATTGCGCATTCACTAGCACAAACACTAACAGCAGCGCCAAAGTGTAAAGAGAGCTTGTTTTCTTTGTCATGTTATGTTTTTTTGTGTCAAAGAATAAAATCAAATATAAAAAATAAATCAAGGTAATCGTTGTAAAAATAGATAGAATCAATTCCCTTTTTATTATTTAAATGCCCAAATGGATCTCGTGAAATTTTCAAATGCTAAAAATGACCTTGAAAATATTCATAAGGAGATCTTTCACGATTAAAAGATTAAACCATTACACACTGATTTCTAATGTCATTTTTGTATAAAACACTGATCAAGGTGAAGGTGTTGGAACTCATGTTTTATTGGAACACGGAAAGTGACTTGTTACTTTTATAAAAATGACTGTCGTGAATTAGAAAAAAATATTTATTACTGTTACAGAGCAGAGCGACTTTATCTTCTTCTAACGTAGAATGTTCCCTCAACTTCAAGAATATCACCAATAGGAGTACCTCCATTCTCACATACAACTTGACCGTTGGCACCAGCAGTTCCTTGTCTCCAATTTTGTGGGCCATACTCGCAGGTCAAACCATTGAAGGCATCAATTTGAAGGATAGTACGTGGTGGGTAAATTGGGTTTGATGATGTGGCGGCTCCCCAAATTTCGGTTTGTACACGATTCACCACTGGGCGGATGGATACCATGTCACGGACAAACACAACAACTCTCGAACAATCCTTAGCACGGGCACCAAGTTGTTCAGCGTTATAGATCATGTTCAAGAAGGCTTGCTTGACGCGGAGGTAGAGGCCGTTTGGTTGGGTGAGGGACACTTGGGTGTTGTTGTTTGGAGTGATTCCACGCATTCCGGCAATGTTTAATGGTACACAGTCAGTTCTAAGAACCCTTGATGAGATGCTCCATGTTCCAGTGGTAGAGATGGCACCGACGGGGTTTACGTATTGAACGCAGTCTGGGTTTAAGAGGTCTCCAATGATTGAGCCAACCTCTTGCTGTGACATGACTAGAGGAACTAGTAGTAGCAAGATGGTGACGAACTTGTTCATTTTCTTGTTGTTTATGTTTGGTCGGCAACTTTCAACCCGAATTTATAGTCGCCGAAGACATTGAAAATATACCAAATGCGTTTGACATTTCATTTTTCAATCAATTTTATAGTATCAAATTAAGCGTAATTATACAAAAAAGTTATATTAAAGTATGTCAAATCAGATTTTAAATAAGCGCAGATTTTAAACCAGATTTGATGTTACTTGGTTTTTTAGGGCATATTAAATTGTCGAATAAAAAATTACATCATTACATGAGGATAGTGTATTTATGTTGACGGGTAACTTACTTATTCTCGGTAACAAACTAGATGGTGAACTACCGTCTTAGCTAGTTAACGGAACGAAACAATTTTATTTGGACGACTTGAGAATGATTCACGACATTCTATGTCCCAAAATTGTCCATGTTGACTTTAAAGTTACTCCGAGATAATTCTTCCCTGGTCATTGACAGATATCGCCAAAACAATTTTTGAGTGTCTGTCAAATAAGGTCTTGAAAAACAAACAAGAACAAATCTTAAATCTTTATGGTCAAGTAGAATGCCCGTCGTTTAAAATCAAATCAAACCATGACAAACGCTACAAATGACGCCCCCACGCGCAGACCAAGTACATTTGCACAGTCAGCAATAGAGGATCCGACAGACAAGAGCGAGTTCACGGACTCTTATGTATTTTTTTTCAAGTTTCAAAAGCACGACCTCATACCTCTCATATTTGCCGTTATATCCATAGTACTAGGACTAGTCGCAGGACTGGCAAGTTACTTTCTACTACAAGACAACGAGATGATCAACGCTAACGCTGATTTGAACAGAACAATTCTAGACGTGACAAACTCCTACGGAACAACTCTCAAGCACATCACTCGAGTCGTTCAATACGCAGGGGCATTCTTTAACTTGTCGAGAACCGATATTACCCTTTACGACCAGTTTCAGCCGTTCATGTACAGTGGTGGGTCGATGCCCGACTATTTGACCTCGATATCGTACTGCGATTTTATTCCCACAAATAATACGAACAGTTACTTAGCAACCATGCGCCAAAAGGGTGGAGTGTGGTCGAACATGAACGCTACTACAAGAGATAGCGATAACAATGTGCTTCCAGTGGGTTATACAGGACCAAACCGTTGCCTTGTATCACAAATTGTACCCGTAAGTAGGATGCGAGGTATTCTAGGGTATGACCAGTGCAGTGATTATGGAAAGAATGACACGGTGAATCGTTGCTTAAATGGCGCCACCTCAGTATCAGGTCGCTCCATGTTGGCCCAACTAAGCGTCAAGAACATTGCGACATTTGTTGACGTTGCAACTTATGATAGGGTAACGGGACAGGTGAATGGAGTAATTACCGGCTCCATCCTTATGGGACCTTTAACTAATGGAGCAGTTTCCATTGTTTCGAAGAGTATTATTGTGTCCGTGTTTGATTTGAATGCAACGGATAACGATCCATACAGAGGATTTGTCTACTCCACAGCAACCCCACCCCCTGGTCAAGTTGTGATATCTGTTGATGCCAGCGACAGTTTAATTAAGAAAGCTCCATTCACGGCCTCTGGTAATGTTGCGTACGCTGATAGAGTTCACAAAGTTGTCATCATACCAACGGATGATTATCTAGTCACCTTTCAATCATCCATGAAAATCGTGGCATTGGTCCTATCGCTTTGCTTCATGCTTCTGCTGTTGGTTGGATGTGTCTTTTTGTACTTTACCAAAAAGATGAATGTCGCCCACAAAGCACGTGTATTGGACAACTTTCAGATTAATATGCTCAAGTCCAACCAAGACATGTTGCGTGGGTTGTTGGAACGTATCGGCACCCAAGAACAGAAGACAAGGTATGTTACAATTTTCAGTTGAGTAAAAACTAATAATGACTTAAGGTCCACCATCAATGCTATACCGGATTATGTATGTGTTATTTCCAGGGACGGGAAGATTGTTCAAACCAACACCGCTTTTGACCAAGAATTTCCATACACAAATCAAGAAATGGAGAAGGGTGTGTACACGTACTCAATATTTCCAGAACTCGCAAGTGATTTCTTCAAATCTGTTGGGGAGACAGATGAGATTAATACCCAAGCTGCTCGTAGGTTTGGAGATATGATTGATGTACAAATTAGGGTACGATCCCTCGAATTCATTCAAGAGGAATCCTCAACAACGGACACACCTAACAGCGGCATGCTGCAAACACCTTCTGCTCCATTCGGACCTATCGATTCTACTGAGGCATTCGTAGTCATTGCCAAGAACGTCAGCAGTAAACGTTCGGCAAGCGTTCAGCAAATTGAAGAAAAAGCAAAGATCAATGAGTTTACAAAAAATCTCAGGGATCCACAGTTCAAAGAAGATTTGAGATCGTTTTGTGAACGGGAGAGGAGCATTGAGAATGTAATGTTTTTGGATGCCGTTAAAGACTACAGAAAAGCCAACTTTAGGGATCGCTTAGAATTAAAGCAACAAATCTTCAATAAATTCATCAAGAAGGACGCACCCAATCAACTCAACTTGGCTGGTGACTTGGTTGCCGAGCATTCCATCAATATTGAGAAGAGTTTAGGAGACATTGACGCATTCAAAAAATTGGAAGGACATGTATTCAAACAATTAGTGTTTGATGTCTATCCTCGATACCTTGAGCATAAAAAGTCATCCACAGTGTAGAATGTAGTTTTAGAATGTAGTTTGTAAAATAAACCTTTTTAATTTCATACATTGTACTTTATCAAAACCAAGACTCACAACATGTTGGTTGAAAACTTTTTTAATTTCTTCTGAAACCTGGTTTTGGTTTAGGCTTTCCAACAATGTCATCAATTTCCTTCAAGTCCTGATCTGTTAGTTTTCTATAAACTTCCATCGATTTGAAGTTCTCTTTGACTTGTTCTACTTTGCTGGCACCAGTGATGCAAGTGCTTACATTCTTGTTTTTAAGTGTCCATGCGAGAGCCAATTGTGCAACAGTTCCACCGACACGATCTGCAATTACTTTCAACTTTTCGACCATTTGGAGGATTTCCTTTGGATCGTTCACTTCGCGTCCTGATTGTCCTTCCTTGAAATTCTTCTTCAACATGTCTGTCATGGGTGTTCCTAATGATAAACGAGTGTTCTCTGGTATGTCATCTACGCTCTTGTACTTTCCTGTCAAGAGACCTGAGGCTAGAGGACTCCAAATGGTGGTACCGATGCCGTACTTTTCATAGAGAGGTCCGTACTCAATTTCAAAGCGATTTCTGCACAAGAGATTGTATTGGGGTTGTTCCATGATTGGTGCAACAAGCTTCAAGTCTTTTGCGATCAAGGTTGCTTCGGTGATTTGCTCAGCACTCCATTCTGATGTTCCCCAGTAGAATGTTTTGCCTTGGTCAATCAAGAAGTTCATGGCTCTTACAATTTCTATAGATGATTAGTTGAATTGAACGAGCGTTGTAATACCTTCCATTGGGGTTTCGGTATCTGGTCTGTGGCAGAACAACAAATCTACGTAATCTAGTTGCAATCTTTCAAGACTCTTGTTGGTGCCCTCTACAAGATGCTTCCTTGATAGTCCTTGTTGGTTTACACCCTTACCACCCCAGAAGATTTTGGTGGAGATCACATACTCTGATCTGTCCCAGCCAAGTTTTTTCAAAGCCTGACCAGTGATTCTCTCTGCCTCACCTTCATTGTATGCTTCTGCGCAATCAATAAAATTGCAACCCTCGTCGAAAGCTGCCTTGAACAAATCTACTGCCTGGTCAGTGTTGATCTGTGTACCGAAGGTGATCCACTACATTAATTAGCACACAGATATGAACAAAACTCACTGTTCCAATCGACAAGGCCGAAACCTTGATTCCGCTTCTTCCCAAGTTCCTGTACTCCATGTTGTTGTTTATTTTTTGTTTTTTGTGCAGGGGAAATTCAACTCCGAAAATAAATAATGTTTGATCTCGTGCACACGTGGCAAATAACAACAGATATCATTGAATTAATATATTTATTAGAACAAGCAAACGGCCGTAACAATCAACAAAACAACCATCATTGGCCATGACTGTCTAGTGATTACGCTGGACGAAGTGGGCGTTGGAGTGGGAGCCAGAGTAGTGGCCAAAGTGGGCGTTGGAGTGGGCGTTGCGCTCGAGGTAGGAGTGGAAGAGGCTCTGCAAACAACTCCTCCCAAATTAACATCCAATGCATAACCAATCACACAAGTAGCAATGGGATTGCCAGAATTACCGGTGGGCTGTCCTCCATTGTCCGTATTGTTGTGAATCACTACGCTGCGACCCATGACCGAATAGAATCCCAACAAACTAACGCCTTGTACAGTCTTGTCCACATAGGCCACTCCGTCAGCATTGGTCGTAATGTTGCCCAAATCTCCAACGTGTTTCACTCCGCTCTCTGGATATCCATGAGTTGCTCCGAATGGATTGTAATGTGATGCGACGTTGGTGTTGATTAGTGCTCCCGTTAAATCTCCGAATTGATGAACGTGGAATCCATGATTGTAATTGGGAGTGAGGCCACAAACAGTTGCCTGTACTCTTAGTACGTTGGGTTGGATTTCGGTCAAGACCACTCTTCCGGTAATGTTGGAGTTGACTCCAGCGACTTCGCATGTTGCATTAAATGTTCCTGAAGTACCAGCAGCGTTGCTGATTGCAGTGTTGTTAGCACTGGGCGAGTTGACGAGTGCGCTGCTTGGATTGGCAATTCCAATTACACATTGTGCCAGACGTGATCCTGCGTTTCCAACTGGTGGCGTTCCATCGTCGAATGTTGAGTGGATGACGAATGCTCTTCCAATGACGGATGCGCTTCCGATGAAACCACTGGTGAGGTTTGACTGCATGTAAGTGGTGAAAACGGAATTACCGTTTGAGTCGGCTTGCAAGTTGCCCATGTCGCCAATGTGTCTGATGGTGTTGTTGGGTAGAGCATGAGTGTATGTGTATGGATTGTAGTGAGTTCCGGCTCCATTACCGTCGCTTGTTCCAATGTTACCGTATTGATGGACGTGCTTGAAATGTTAGTTGTAACGAACGAATGAATTGCTTACCCAGGCGTGAACGCTGTTTGGTGGGAGGTTGCGAATGTTAACGTACAAATAAACTCCATTTTGATCATTAATGACGTGCTTGACAATGACTGTTCCTGCTACTGTGCTGTTGTTGGTTGCAGTGGGTGTCAACAAACAAGCTCCAATCTCAATTGGACACTGAGGGACGGCCGGTGCTCCATTAACCACTCCAAACACTCCAACCAGAGCAATGTTTGTATTGATGCTATCATGGTTGAGAGAAATGTTTGTAGTAATGTACTTACACTGACTGAGAGGTATTTGTTTCAAATATAGCGACACCTCTTCCAACCACTGCGGATAGTAGAGTGTTTGAGAATGTGAAGAAAACTGGAACGAGGCCATTAACGTCTGATGTGACRTTTGCTGATAAGACCAAGTTTCCGAGATTCGAAAGGTCGCCAGTAATGTCACCGAATTGGGTGATGCCAACTAAGTGTATAGTATTTGGTAGGAATCCACAAATGGTACCGTTCCTTAATTGTGTAAATTGATTTCGTGACAAAATGTTACTTACATGACTATGTCAGATCCAACTTGTTTTGCAATTATTCTTCCACTCAGTTGTCTTGTGTTTTGAACAGTGCTAGTTGTGGGGGACAACTCGACTGTTGCAGATAGGTCACCTGTCTGGTCTGCGATAGCTGATTGGGTTGGGGAGGAGGCAAGACCAATAACACATTGTGCAATTCTTGCTCCACTGTTTCCAGTTGGTTGACTTACACCATCGTCTGCTGCCGCATGAATGATTAGGCCTCTTCCGATAATGGATGCAACTCCAGAAAATTGAATCAAGTCAACAGTAAAATTTGCAGCTGCCGATCCAGTGCCTGAAGTTGTGAGGTTGCCAAGGTCACCAACGTGTCTTGAAGTTACACTTGGGTAGGCATGTGATTGGTTGTAGGGATTGAAGTGACCACCAGCTCCGCTTCCGTCCGAAGTGCCTAGGAATCCATATTGATGCACGTGGAAACCCAATTGTGCGTTTGCAGGTAGACCTGAAGCCTAAAAGTAAAAATGTATATCATGCTCACGACTTACGATATTCACCAAAACATTAGTTAGGCCGCTTACATTAGTAAATGTAACAGTTCCTACTACATTACCAGTTGGTAAGTAGTTAGACGTTGATGACAAAACACAGATTCCACTCTGAGCTTTTTAAATGTTGTTGTGATATGATGATGAGAAACTTACTTAATTGGCAAGCGGAGAGCACCACCAAAGCAAAAAGAAGGATTACCCTGATCATGATTTGACAGTGATTTTTGTAATTTCTGGATTGTAACATCCATTGACTGTTCGTGTCCGCTTTCAAATAGTCCAATCGTTTTTACAAAAACTAATTTCTGAGATTCAATGAACATAATAATCATGACAATTTAGAGAATTTAGGATTGAGAAAAGTCATAAATGTCTTTGTCTCCGCATTACTTGCTCCACCATGATTACCACTATCCGTCATACCATGGTCGCTACATAATACAATTACAGTGTCTTGATTACTATCAACAAATTCCCATAATGTCTTGACAACATTATCCATTTCTAATAATTTATTTTTGATCATATCTTGACCAGCACCTACGTGGCCCAAGTGGTCAAGTCCGAGGTAATGTAGAGCTAAAAAACCAAAATCTTGACGAGAAATTTCATCGAGATGTCTGGTAACATTAATGTCAACTTGAACAGTATCTGTTACAAAAAAAGAAGTTACTGGATCACTGTTGGAAGAGAATGAGCGTGGACCAAAACTAGAGTATAACCTCATCCAGGTTTCATCACCAAACAAAGTAACAGTTTTATTCATGTCTCTCATTTTATGAAGAATTGAGTCCTCGTTTGTTGATGAGGATTGTAATTCGTCATAATCAGAGGGTATTAGGTTGTTGAGTACATCCAAGAACACAGGCATCGAACCTGACATCAAGGAGCGTAATCTCGGTAGCGTCACGGTTGGTGGATGTGCGTGTCCGATAAACGAGTTCTTTGATTCGAAGGTGTGAGAAAGTGTGAATGGCATGCCTCCGCTGTTGAACATTAAATCTGCTCTCATCGCGTCAATGACCATAAATATTACTCTCGAGAAAATCGGTTTTGTCTCCTTATACGTTCGTTGAGGTATATTTTTTGATTCCATAAACATTTTATAAGTTCTCTCAGATTTTTTGATTGTGGGCATTGTTTTTTGCTGAAAAAACGATTTGTAAAAAGTGTAAACTGCTGTGCATTGAATTGCGACTATTATGAGCCATATTAATAATTGTACTATATTGCGGGATTGATGGCTGGGCATGGTTGTTTTGAAAAATTGTAACCAGGTGTCAAAAGTTCTGATACCAAGATGTTCAAAACTCTCTTAAGGTTCATAACAAGAGGGTTTTTGGGATCACTTACGGGCGGGTTCTTTTATGATAGAAACGTGAAGTTTTGGATAAACTTAATACATTTTATACTATGGTTCTTACTTTGGGCGATACCGGCTGTTTTGTTATGTGTATGTCGCCCTAAACTAATCCATTTAATAACAATTCCAGTCGGTGGGATCTAAAAATCCATTTCTACAAGCATTTTACCCATTGTTCATCTTTGTGCTATTTACGTGCATTAAAGGATTCAACTTGTATTGGCACAGATTCTTTGATTTGAATCAAAAGCATGAAGTATTAAAAACGCCAACTACAACGTAAATGATGCATTTGTACTCGCTTAACATTTTGAAGAGAAACTCCAAAACAACAAGAGAAGAGCGATGGAGCAACAGATGATTTATCAATCAATAGCACATTAAATGAAAATGGCATTAGAAATGGCGCTATCACAACGATTGAAAGTGCAATCGACCGTGCTCCTCAACCAGGTTGGTAATAATAGTTAGCGATAATTAATAGTTGAAGATGCGCATAATAACGCTAACCCAACAACATATACATTTACTTTCCTCAACGAACATGGAGTAATGGAAACTGTGACTGTATTTAATGAAGAGCAAGGAGCGCAGCAAAATCAAGATCAAGAGCCGTCACCGACTGGAAATGTAAATATTACCCAAGAAGAAGTAACTCTTTAATTAACGTCTAGACTAATTAACATTTATAGATCACAGTGGAACCCATTCCAAACCTTGTGACACAATTACCCCCATCAAATATACAAACATCACCTGGACCAAGCACAACTACAGGTATATACAAGATCAATTTCATGAAGAGGGACATTGCGGTCAACTTTGATAGAAGAACATTAGAATCACTCATGGACAGAAACACATTCAGTGGAGAGTTGATTGGTGTGATTTTAGCAACATACATTTCTTGGTCCTCAACATTTATGAGCGTTCACTTTGAAGGAGTTGATCGAAAAATCATGTTAGCTTTTGCAATATGTGTTTCACAATTTTCTCTCATCAAGAGTCCACAACCAGACGCTCACTCTCCTTTCCACAACACATTATGGACAGCATACAGTCGTGCATTCTATTTTACATTACTAAGTATCGTCATTCTCATCAGTAGTGTCATCATGTACGTCAACAACCCAACGTAAGAAGAAAAACATTTTTATTTGATTTTTACATCAATATAGTTTTCAATTGTACGGTTTAAACATTTCCACTCAATCATCCAGTCACAATGCAATATCACTTTGTGTCTTCCTCATTATGTTGTTTCCGCTATTATTTGTTTTCGGTTGGTTGCCTCATGCTGGAACATTTACATTAGTTGCTTTTGAACTTTTTCACACTGAATTGTTTGGAGGTACGGGATGTGTTTCTACGCTTGGTGCTTTTATCATGTTACTTTCTGATGTAATTTGCATGTGTGTGTTGGTTGGTGTAGGCTACTGGTCTGCTGCGATCTCTTCCGTTCCATATGGTTTGGATTACGCAAGTGGTGTATATGGTGGTGTGTTGGTTAGTTTGTGTTTTTTATTGTCCAGGATGCCGTCCAATCCAATGTATTATATTTCTCCGTTCATTGAAGTTTTGAATAAAATAAGATCTTCTCCTCCGAATAAAGTTGAACGTGTCATGTATGAGTACTCCAATAATCTACTGAGTGTCAATCCTTTCAAACGGTACGTTCTTTCCTTTTTTTAACAAGCACTCACAAAGTGTCAAGAATGTTGATTGATCTTGGTTGTTGTTTGGGTCTGTTATTTGTGTGTGGTTCGACACAAACGTTTGATGTGTATTATCGTTACATGAGTCCTTATCTTGGATATGTTTTAACAAGTATTATTTGTGCAAATGCTTTTATTGTTTATTATTTGATCCCCCAATTGAGCAAACATCATCCTTATACTTTATTTCAATATCCATTGTTAACAAAAATGAATCTAAAAACAAAACTATCACAATCATTCAAGTCTAAATTCAATCTGGATTGGATGTGGTTTGAGGTATGCCAACTACTTTTTATTTTGTAATCACTGTTTTTTTGTAGTATGTCCAATATGTGATCAAATGGATCGATTTTGTACTTTGGATAGTTCTTGTTCAATCTAATATTACTCCCTGTATGAGATTATTCACTAGAAAATTACCTCCAATGTAAGTCTTTATTCTCGCTCGTTCCTATTCATTTCATCAACAGAGGTGCGTTGTTTGTGGTGTCCATGGTGAGCATAAGAGCTCTTCGCGGTGCTTTCACAAATCCATATAACCAAGCTATTTCACTGCTCATTTCTACTTTATTGTTTTCGATTGACTTTTATTCTTATTCTGAAAGTTTTCTTTTCGATCTCTTTGTCATCTCGTTCTGTGTAAACGCATTTCAAGATCTTGTCCTAAAAATTGAGTTTATTCGTATTTATAGTGCACCTGTCCTAAGTTGGGGTAGCATGTTCCATCTTGTGTTACAACCAATGGGCATTCCACACATTCTCTTGATTATAACTCAAATGGTTGTGAGCAGCATTGTGCGTGCTCCAATGTATCCAATCATTGGTAGTGCTTTATGGTTCATGGGATACCCAAGAGCTATAAAGTTTTGGGAGAGGCAATATGTCACCAGTAGAAAAGACTCCACAAATACCAAACTATCGAGCGAACTACATGGAGGTGCTGCAGGTGAATACAGTGTGAATAACCTCAATGGTTTGTTTTATGAGCACGCAGTGATTGCTCTACAAAGGGAGCTTCCAAATGCACTGCGTCGTGGTCAATTTGGGGCTGTCAAAGCTGGTGATGTTTTTATTGTTGTAAATGAGGGGCTGACGTGTATGATACAAATGATTGAGGTTGGCAATGGATTCTGTACATTCCAACTACGTGGTTTGGAATTCAAAGGTACTATTTGTCAGGAGAGAGAGCAAGATGCTCTATGGAGAATGATAAACAGGGATGAACCTTGTTTTTTGAACAGGTTAATTGAAGATTTAAACTACCCAAAAAAATTAAGACTATTGAGTTTGTTTCAGTTACTTGATTTACGATGGCACACTTGGCAAGTGCTTCGTTCTGATTTGTCCTTGTTGACTTATAATATTTCCGAAAATCAAGCAGATCGCATCATGATGGGATTTGATTCTCAAAAACTTGTTGTTGTTTTGTACGTAAAGGCGATGCTGTATCACTTGACTGATAGCGAACAACTTGATTACTGGATTGGTAAGGACTCTCCATTTAATGCAAGTTTATCTGGAATGGAGGAATTTGATTATGATCCATTCTTCTCTGATACTTTTGATATTGATTATGACAATGCAGGTGGACATGTAAGCTTTAAGAATTTTTTGGATTCTTATGGTCCAATGTTGAATGTTTTTGTTCAAAAGAGACAAGAGAAGCTTGGTAAAGTGTATGATGAAGATCAAAGAAATTTAATAAATAAATTGGCTTTTATGACGTCCTTGTCTGGACGGCGCGCATTAAGTTTGAACGATCGCGTGCACTATGCTGTTAATATTAATTTGTTCCTTGATAGACTGCACCAACTCTTCAAAGGTGATTACAGGATTACTAGTTTTAAAGATGAGTGGTTGTTTAGTGATTTTACTCTACTAAGCAATGTGATTGCGCCGGCTCTCAAGTCGGGTCTGCGTATGTACCAAGATCATTTTATAGAACTTGATGTGGACGATTCCGAAACTGTCTATGAAGCATTGAGCGATTACAAAAAGAATATTGTAATGTGCCATGAGGGTGATCCTGCTTGGAGGGATGCGATATTGAGCGACCATGACAATTTATTTTCGTTCCGTAAGAAGAACATGGATGATGGAAGAAACACTCACAATTATTATGTACTAATGCTTTCAAGACAACCAAGATCGTTCAACATTATCAAGTTGAACAAGGAAAGTGTAAGAGGATTGTGGGCAGGTCAACAACACGAGTTGGTTTATTTGGGTAGCGAAACTGCTGAGAGAGGTTCAATCCAAAATATGAAACATGTTTTGCGTAATATAATCAATTCCAGCATGGATATACCAATCGGGTATCCTGCGTTCATATCACCATTAACTACTGCTTATTGGTAGACAATATAAACATTTATTAAAGACGGTTTGGATATAATCGGTTGAACATTGTTTCTCTTGCCTCAACTATTAAATTTAGTTTCATTCCATAATCATAACTTACCAACAGGATCACCTTTGAAGCCAAGGATGCAGTTTGCAATAAAAGGCGCAACTGCTAACCCCAGTATTCCAACTGTGAATAATGTCACTTTGTATTTGAAATCTCTATTTGCCTCACCCTTTGGTGGTGGGGGATCTCTCTGCATCATGCCTGGGAACATCATTTTTTGTGTGAATATTTATGGTCAACTTCCATGTTTTCAACATTCCTTACCTCACTCAATGAGGGACATTCCAGCGATGAAGAAAAACAAGACAAACGTGACAAAAAACGCACATCTAAGAAGAGAGTGAGGGATGAATTTGAGGGAATTGATGAGAAGGGAAATTACATTGAAGATAAACACACCAATGTGTTAAAAGCAAGGAAAGGAAAAAAGGTGTTATTGTCATCACTACATCCTTCATGGATTTCTAGCGTTGAAAGAAATAAATTAACGAAGAATTCAAAATGGTGTGGAAAGAAGACAAATCTGTTGACAGGAGATGTAAGAGTTTTGATGAAGCGGACCTATGTCGGTACTGATAAGAAAAAAGTTACAAAAGAAATAATTGTTCGTGACATTATTGAGAAACCCAAAGTAGACCCATACAAGGATTTGAACAGAAAAGATCTCAAGAAACAAAAAAATATTCAATTTACTGGATGTAAAATAAAATTCTAAATACTTTTATTCTTTATGCATACTTCTCAGAATTCTCCGAGGAACTCACTACAGAAGCTCTAAAAGATTGTCTGATGCTCATCAACTAATCCATTGTAACTTGTTTGGCGGTAAAAAGTTGAAATGTCTAATAGGACCTTTGACAAGCTCCTGCGCGATGTACTAGTGGATTTAACGGAGCTTATAGAGTATGAGAAGCCTCCAGATCCATCTCAATTGCCAAAAGATAAACTAGAGCTCTCAAAGTACTATGTTTCGAGCTTTGCGAGTCTATACATTCGGTATAGAGTCATATTAAAGAAATTGGAATCGTGTTATGATCAAATACTTCAACCTCAGAAACGGGAGGACGTCAAATTAATACTAGAGGCAACAATCGGCAGAATTTTAGAGATCAAAAAAATCCTCACTGATATTGGAGGAGATTTTATGGACTTTGACGATGTTCTAATAGACTTGAAGCAAACTCCTGAAGTGCTAGAAATTCCAATACCACGTTATTTTTTAGAAGAGAATGAAAAAGAAATAAAAAGAAGAGAAATTTTGATAGACATTCTGATGCAACGTCATAGTATCAGGAGTATCAATCTCCTTGAGGGCGAGGACGAAGACAAAAACTCAACCATGACCATTCAACAGGCAATTTTGATAATTCAAACAAACGAAAGAGGTAGACAGGGTAGACATCAAGCAAAATACAGAAAAGAAGTCAAACTTAGAGATGAAAGAGTTCGACAGGTGGTAGAGCTTGGAGAGGTTCAAGTAGATATGGACCAAGCCGCCACAAAAATACAAAAAGCATACAGAGGCTACTTAGCCCGCAGAACAACACGCGAAAGCACGCTGCAAGAGGCTATATTTTTGGGCATGGTTGCTCCACCTCAAGATTCCTCGAACGAAAACGCACCACTAAACCAAGTCAGAAAATTAGAGACGACCAGAAAATCAAGAAAACTCACTCAAGAACAAAACAAACTGGAGCTGGCGGAGCAACGAGTATTGACGCGCAATAAAATCATAGCTGAAGAGGGCGAGAAGATGAAGGAAGATATGCACGACGTTTTGATAGAACAAATCATAATGTACAGACAGGAGAGCAGCGCAAATGGTATTCCCGAATTTCCTTCAGAAGCAGAAGGTGGAAGTAAAATGTTCATGCAGAAAGTTGATCAAGCTAATAAAGAGCAAATCGCGAAAGCAGAAGCCGCCGCAAAGGCTGCAGAGGAAGAGAGAAATAATGCAGGGAACAAGAAGAACGCGAAAGGGAAAAAGCCAGCGAGTGCTGCACCTAAATCTAAAGCCGGAGCTAAAAAGAAGGAAGAGGAGCCAGAGAAGAAGGATGTTTTATTTGATTACGAAGAATCCAAATTCAACATTGCATCTGGTATCAAGAATTTTTTGGACAAATGGAGCGATAAATCTAATCCATTAGATTTTATACAAAAATACGACCCAGAGATGTTAAGAGAGGAACTCATGAGAGGAGATAAAGGAATAGAAGAGGAGCTCAGAAAACAAGTCGACCAAAAAGTGCGCGATGAACTAAATAATTTAAAATTGCAAATTGAAAGCGAGAAAGTAGTTAAAGCAACCAAAAAAAGGGCGAAATCACCAACGAAGAAGAAGGAAAAGAAAAGTAGCAGTGAGGGAACTGGTGATGGTAGCTTATCGACAGTATCGGCGAGTAAAACGGAGCCCTTTTTGAGTGAACTAGTGTTTTTGGAGGTGATAAAAAAATATCCAAAGGACATTCACGTGAGCGACTATATTGGTTGCCATCGCATGATAGGATCAGTACTAGAAGGGTATGTCGAGCCTAGTATGGGTCAGGTAAGAGAGGCTATTTCTGAATTGATATTGCCTCTAGGATCCCAATCAATGCATGAGAAGTCGCCACATTATAAGGCAGTACTAATTTATGGCCCAGAGAAGAGTGGCAAGACCATGTTGACATATGCTATGGCAAACAGTGTTGCTGCGACCCTTATCGATCTCAGCCCTAATAATCTAATTGGAAAGTACGATGGCGCAAAGGAAACTAGTGTTTTAATTAAGATGGCGTTTGAAGTTGCCAGAGATATGCAACCCGCCATTATTTATGTCGATGATTTTGATTGGGTGCTTAAAGGAAAAGGGAAGGCGAAAAACAAGAAGGGTGGTGTGAGGTTGAAAAAAGAATTACTTGCACAAATAAAAACTCTTAAAAAAGGAGAAAGGATTATGGTTGTCGCCAACTCCAGGGAACCTTGGGATGGAGACCAACCTGCATTTATAAATTTGTTCCAAAGAATGATTCATACTGTAATTCCTGACTACGGATCTAATTATGAGCTTTGGAAGGTTCTGATTGAGAAGAGAATTAATCGGCCTCTGCCACATTCATTTGATACTAGTACCTTGGCTATAACAACTATTGGTTTTTCATCAGGAAGTATATATAATACTGTTAAAAAGGTATTGAACGAGAGAAGAATAAAGAGGCTGGACACAAGGCCTTTAGATACGTCAGAGTTTATAGCACCTCTTTCTAAATTGGATCCCATGTATACAAAAGTAGACCAGAAATTTAGAGCGTTTATAGAAAAACTCCCTCAGAGACAAAGGAAGAGAACAACCGCAGATGTAGAGAGGGACATGCAAATGATTGCAGAAGAAAAAGCAAATCAAAAAAATCAAAAGTCAGGACCAAAGAAAAGATAGAATGTAAAGTATTCAATGAAAACAATGTTATCTGTTGACTCGTTGACTTATTTTTCTTCCAGTTTAGTCTGTATTTACAACTTGGTTGACATTACTAATTAGTTCACAAAAGATGGCACATCACCATCACCACTCACATGATCATCAGCACGATGAGAACTGTAACCATGACCATGAAGAACATGAACATGACGAAAACTGTGACCACGAACACGATGATGATGAGCACGAAGAACATGTTCACGGAGAGCACTGCAACCACCATCATACCCCAAAAAGAAAAGTTCCAAAGCATAACCAACCCATTCCACCAAATGTTGTTCCACAAAATCATAAACATGATACCTATGACGACTACCTACAATGTGCGATCTCAAGATTAGAATACAACGAAGTAAAGATTCTTTTAGACCACTACAATGGAGCTGATGTCGGAAAATACATCAATGAAACTCGTTTTGACGACTTTCAATCCCCTATCTCTCTTGCTTGCTTCGCCGGAAGTCTACCCTTGGTGAAACTGTTTGTAGAGTTAGGTGCCAGTGTTGAAGACTCTGACAATGATGAAACCGGTATCGCTTCATGCTTTTTCTATGCTTGCTTTAGCAATAAACCAGACATTGAACTTGTCAAGTACATTTACCAAAAAAGTCCAAAAATGATCAACACCCCACACAGAAAAGCTAATTACACGCCTTTGATGGCAGCATGTCAGAAAGCTGATCTGAGAGTCGTTACATTCCTTATAAGTAATGGAGCGGATGTAAACGCTGATGGAGCGAGAGGTTTGACGCCATTAATGGTATCGCTTGATGGAATGTGCGATCCACATCGTGACCAAAAGCAGCACCTGAACTCTGGTCTAGTTGCCATGCACATTATTAAGTCAGGGGCTGACGTCAATTACCAAAGCAACCTTCAATTCACTGCACTTTGGAGAGCTTGCATGAAGAGACAAGGAGATCAAATCAAACTTTTAATCACAGCAAACGCTGACGTTAATGTACGTTGCTACGACATGAGTCCTGCCTATGCCATCATCAAATCAGAGGACGAAGAACCACATAACTGCGGAGGTCACCACCATCACAACGTTGTGCCACAAACTAAACGTGAAGACTGCTTGAAACTATTAATAGACACAAAGAAGCTTAACCTTGACACTATTGACGAAGGGACCCACACACCTTTAAGCCTTGCATTGGAGAATGGTTACAAAGCAATAGCAACACTTTTATTGGAGAATGGTGCCAACCCAAAGAGACAAGTCGCACCCAACATTCCCACATCACATGACCTGATCATGAGTGGTAGAGATCAAGACTTGAAGACAACACTCCAATTGAGTTATGGGTGCAGCGTCTGTAAAAAGAAGGGATCGTTGTTGAGATGTTCAAGGTGTCAAAAGGTTTGGTACTGCACAAAAGAATGTCAGCTCAAAGACTGGTCCACACACAAAAATGAATGTAAAACAAAGTAATATATTATTTTTTTATTTTTCACATCTTTCTTTGAAGTTTCTCCAGTTCTCCTTTTAACTATTTTCACATTAGAATCGCTCTTTTCGTTGTAACTTACCACTTTCTTAACTCTCGTCTTTGAACTCACATCACCTCCAACAACCGAATCAAGACCATAGGGACTAGAAATACGAATCACGTCCAACACGACAATTACATCATTGTCCCATTTACATGGTAATGTTTTGGCTAAATTATCAAAAAGTTGCTGAGCGTCATTGGAGACACCGGAACCAAGGTTTTGTTCTCTTTCGTAGCAAGCCTTTTGTTCTCTCTTTTTCATGTTAGCAATAAATATGTATTGATGACGTACCTCTGATAAGCGATCCAAGTTGACGGGAGGCAAAGGAAGCGAAATGTTTGAGAATGGAACATAGGTCTTGGACGAAGAATCAAACTTTAAGACTTGCACGGTGTTCATGTTAATGAGCCTAAACGTTTTTCTTGTGCTGCTTTCATGCTGACCACCTGATTCATCTATGAATGTGTGAGTAGTAAGGGATGCTGTTACATACAGAGTGCTATTAACTGCAAAGTAGGGTCATAAGCATAAATCTCGCCTTCAATTACTTCGTTTAGGACATTACTCAATGTTATTCTAGCTCCCACTGCTGCGTCTGGTGAACAAGGTATACCTGAGTTGGTTGTGGAAGAAGAAACGGAGCTGTTTTGTTGATGTTGTCTTGTTGATGAGTTTTGTTGTTGTTTATTGATGATGTTATTTTTATTCATGTTGACAACTGATTCATTCTTCGGACGATGTGATGGTGATGATACGGTGCTAATTTTCGGAACGGGTATAATGCAGACTACGTTGTTATCGTACAGTATTTTAAGAAAGTTCCAGAGAAGATGATGTGTTACTGGGTTGCTGGTAAACCTGTTTCCCGTCCAATCAACCTGAAAAAAATTTAGTTGAGTTGCAGAAAATAGATCCAACTATAGTCTACCACTAAACGGTGGTCGTGATAATTTTCTTACATTGCATCTGTTCCAAAGTTCAATGTAGTGTATAATATGAACTTGGTCGGACAGATGCGATTTTGAGATTTTTAAAAAACGATTCATTACCACAACACAAACTCTACAGTGACTAATACAAGTTACACTTTAAAGTACAAAAGATTTGTTTAATTTTTTGATAATGTATAACCAGCTTCGCTCTTCTCAATCTGTATGGTAACAGAATTCACTCCGACCTGAAGTAAAGCATCACAAGCCTTCTGTCTCATTTGTTGTTCGTTTACTGAATCTTCAACCTTCAAATGTAAGGTTCCTACCACTGTGTTGTTATCCATGGTCCAAAAGTGAGTATTAGTCACATTTAATACACCAGTCCAATGTTCAATAGTCTCCAAACAGTTTTTAATTTTATCGTCAGAACCTAAAAATATAAATTAATTGTAAACAAAAAAAGTACCTCTGGGAGCTCTTTGAAGCAACACGCTTGAACTACTTGTTAATAATGGGTAACTGGCACCTAATATCAACGCACTAATAATCAAACTAGCAATAGGATCCGCCATATACCACTCAAAATATTGCATCAAGAGTGTGGATATAATGACACCGACTGAGCCCAAAGTATCTGCCAACATGTGCAAGTACACACCATACATATTTTCATTGTGATTATCGTCATTATCGTCTTGATGGAAGAAAAACATTCCTGTCAAGTTCACACAGAAACCAATTACAGAGATTAAAATGAGGCGTCCTGTCTCTTCTATAACGGGAGGATCAAAAATGCGGTGGAAGGCCTCGATGAAAATGTAGAATGAAATGAACACCAACAATAAACCTTAATGATTAATTAAATGATTAAAAAGTTTAGTTACCATTGATGAGAGCTGATAAGTATTCATAACGTCCGTATCCATACGTGTAGACATTGTTTCTGCTCCATTTGCTCATGAAACTTCCATAAAGTCCAATGGCCAACGCACCTGCATCAAAGAACATGTGAGCTAAAATGTGTTAAAAGAAATGTTTTCATAAAAAGTACCAGAATCAGAGATCAACCCAAGTGAATTGCTGTACAGTCCATACACTAGTTCCACAAACATGAATGCCAAGTTCGCCAATAAGAAGAAGAACAAGTATCTTGAGTCCTTGTTCGACATGATGAACTGTAAGTACATTGATAATCCATTCATGAACCGTCCTCTCTGCTGCGGAGCGTTGTTGTTTCTTTTGGAAGAGTTACTACAATTGTTAATCATTGATTGAACTGTCGAAACATACTTGAAAGTAATGAAGGGAATGGAAGTGTTTGTGAGAAGAATGTTACTTCCTGTAATTGTACCAACGCTCTTGATGAGAAGTAAGGTTGCTAGAGCAAAAGTTGTTGGAGGGAAGTATATTGTGGAGCAGCACATGGCCGTGATTATAATTCTCCATTGAATAGATGGACTAATAAAAGTAAATAATTGGTTGTCAATCACTGTTGTTACCTTTTACAAGGTGCTGTCTTTGCGTCTGATTCAGAATCAGGTACAATGACGTCCACGTTCTTCTTGTTGGCTCTTCTTGATATACGATCAGCATAGTATGGTATGGTAATGATAAAATTACCAAGGACTAAAAGTACAAAATTGTTCCAAGGTGAAATGATCTCAAAAAAGATTTTTGAAGGAGACTACCAGAAAATTAAAAGCACGAACAAACGAAAACATACCAACATGAAGCTGAACAGAATGAAAGGCATCATTATGGAAGCTCCAAATACCAAAGACGTCCACATCAACCTCCTGCCGCCTACCTGCAATCCATACAACTTTACATTTTTTAACTCTGGACCTAGACGTCTTGCATGATTCTTTCTAAACGTGTCACAGACAAATGCAGTCAATAGCAACCCAATACCAAAGGTGTTGGTCAATGATTTATCTAAACGAACACTACTGTGTGTTTGGAACAATAAATCAAGTCTTGTAAGATCGGAACGTTGTTCTTGGGTCATGCTAAGAGTAAACAAAAACAATGATCCAATGAAGCAAACCAACGTTTTGGATCTACGATATGGTTAGTTTTTGTAAGTAATTAGAATTCGTACCTGTAATGTTTTTGAGCCCCTGTTCCATTTTAGTAACCCACCAACTACCACAGCAATTACATATTCAACATATTCAAGAATCATGATGCGAGTTGGTGCTAATAGTTGTAGAGCGAACAACCATAAGCACAGACTGAGCGCAGTTCCAGAAGAATGTAGCAGGAGTTTACCAAGGGTGGAAACTGGTTGTGAATTGTTACTACTCTGCTCTGTGTCTGATTTGCGGGAGGGTTTGATAAATTTATTTATCAAGAACCACCCACCGGCCGCTCCAAGAAATAGGTAAAATGCAACTACAGCTATCGACCGAGGCTCCTCTTGTACAGGGGCACTTGCTGGCGTTGGTGTACCTTGTTGTATTGTGTCGTCGTTCAATTCATTGACTGATATTATCGAATATAGGTACATTACAGACAATGTTTGAAGTAATTTAGTTGCAGTCCATAACAAAACCTTCGGTGCCGATTGATGAGAGATTGCAGAAAAAAGTGAAGTTTGTTTAATGTAATTTGACGCCCGTGATTGTATTAAAGTTTCGTGTGCAGCATCTAGCCTTGAGTTCAACAGAGCGCTTGTTCCATGTGAATTTGGGATCGATGTTGATGATCCCGTTAGGAATGACAGAGTGTCATCAGTAAACATCTGTGCCCCTCAAAACTTCTTCTTTAGAAGTCAACTATTGTAAAATATTACAAATTCTACACAACAATATCACGAACCTTCGCAAGCATCATACCATATAAATACAGTCGGATGGGTGCATATGAAAAGAGAACAAACAATCAACAATACGTGCTTAAAATAAGAATGAATTTATTCAACCTTGACACCACTCTTAGGCATAGTGTTTACAAAGTCGCTTCCAAAAACAATGGATGGTGTGACACATCCATATTCCTTAACGTCACCCGCCAATACCTTCAAAGTTGACAACAATGCAGAATCGGCAGTAAATGTGTAACCTTCTGTTGTGAATGCAGTTCCGCGAACCTTCTTCGTGCTGTCCTTGCTACTTGCAACACCTACCAAACTAGTTCCTTCATTCGATTTTCTTTTGTCCTGTTCTGGTCCTCTTGGCATCAACTCCACAAGTTTCTCTGTTCCCTTTACGAAAAGTGGAATACTGAACAAGAATCTCAAAATCAATTGGACAAGGTACAAATTGATGATCCAAACCAATAATGCTGGTGGTGCTCTCTTTTGTTCGAACAACACGTCAATGTTTGGAATAGATGTTGAGTGGTAAGCTGTGGATACGTCACCCCATGGAACGGATACGGCGTTTGTGGGTTCTGACCTTGATGGGAATTTTACTTTCTTAACAATGTTCAATTTTCTTCCTGGAATGATCTTTCCATCTCTACGAGTGGGTTCTGGCTTGCCCAAACCTAACACCATTGTCTTTGCGGTACCGTGGCTGAGTGCTGCAGAGTCTCCAAATGAGATTGCTAACTCTAAATGATGGGCAGTTTCGGAGTACTTCTTCTTGTACGCTTCTGCAACGGAGGCAGCGAGGCAATCAGATGGAACAACGTCGAATCCTACACCGGAGGTCACTACAATGTTTTTTTCTTTGGCTTGCTTGTTTAGTAATTGATCGGCAAGGGAGTACTCAAAAACTTCAATCTCTCCTGTGATATCTAAGTAGCTGATTCCAGTGCGAACACAAGAATCAATAAGCACGTGTGCGGTCCTTTGGAAAGGACCAGCGCAGTTAAGTACTGCGCTAACTTCAAGTTTCTTCAAGATCGCATCTACTTCGGTATTTGGTACATCCAAACTGAATGGTTTGGTCTTGGTGACCTTGTGCTTTTTCGCAAGGGCTTCTACTTTTTTTGGATCTCTTCCGCTCAAAATACAAAGGTCCTGTAGGTTGTTCTCTTCGATGAGAGCCGTTATTAGCTCTCCTGTGTAGCCAGTAGCTCCATAAAGTAAGAACTGTTTCTTGTCTTTTGATTCTCTAACCTTCTTCACGACTGTCTCAAGTGCTGTCTGGTATGACATTGTGTTTGTTCAATATTTATTTTGTATTGAATTAGAGCCGCGGCCTAAAGCTTTATAAAGCACCTGCGGTGCGGAGGACACTTCAAACTCCGCGAATTTGTATGGAGATTAGTTATTTTGGTTTGATTCATTGTAACGATGTTTGATATGAGGGTCTGTTACAAGCATTTGAAAGTGGCTAATGAAAATTAGTTTAGTTACAGAATCTTAGGTAAAAATTAATGCTATATTATCAAAATTGTATCCTCTAATTATGGGCAGCAATTAAGGTCAGGATCTAAGAGAGCTTCATCGCACTTCATATATCCTGGATTCTGTGTTTCTTTGTTATTAACTGTGGGGCTGTCACTTGTATCCACTGTTCTAAATACCGGTAATGTAACCGATGTATTAAATAAACATAAGTAATCGCTCCTTGGGAACAGCCTGTTAGATCCTCGTTCAATGTCTGCTTGTGACACTTATTTTGTTGTAATCGTTCTTTCAAATCCGCTTATACCATATAAATCATTCTACTTTTGTTCTTATTAATAATATTTGCTCCGCGCTGTTACACTGTTTACGCTGTTTCAAGAAACGCACAAGAGTGCAGAAGAGGATTATCAACCTACGAGAAAGGTTTTCAAAAATTGACATACATGTACCATTATCAACAAATAGAAGCATTGCAGGGAACAGAGAAGACAAATCTGTCGGCCGAGTAAGAAAATGCTTATGGTGAAGGAGATGTTGACCAACAAGAGTAGTTTGACGCCGTGCTAGTGCATAATTTGAACAAGCCAAAGATATGCATGCATGGTATTGGAATTGAAAACTGAGTACTTTGGGATTTAATTCTCCACAACATTAGTTGTGAAAAGGCAACAATTATTCTCCAACACATTCTTTTTTTTCATACCCATTCCTGGTAATGTGTTCTTTCTTTGAATATGACGATGATTGTGAACCTTTTTTGTTGAAGCGGTCACTAAATTCATCTTCTCAAATACTTGAAAATAGAAATCCTAGTTCCACCTATTCAATTGATGTGACCTCTTGTGGTGATTGTTTTTTGTGGCAAAGACCAGACAACGGACATAATTTCCCCGAAATGCTCTTTTTCCAACGGACACCAGATGCGGAGTTTCGCTTTGATAGACTAACACTGAACAAATACCCTACTTTAAGGACATGATGCATCAAAGTAAACTTTCCAGCTATCGCTTAATTTACATTATATTTGAATTTATCCTCTTCTCGGGACAATATTGTATCATTCAATCATCAACTATGAACCCCGATCAACAATAATTTATTAAAATCAACACACAACAGATGGCATACGCTCAATTTCATGTGAAGTCTGCTATGCAGCTCACCATCATGGTGTTCTGCTCTTCATTGGTATACCTTCTCAGATTATCACTATACCAGTTCAGAGGATCAATCGTAGAGGCTGTTTCACACGTCAGCTCACCACTAGACGTGTTTCAAATGTTACCAAAGTTCAAACCATTCGCCATATACATTTATGCTTGCTGGTTCCTTTTCCAAGTTTTCCTATACGTCATGTTGCCATCCAAGAAGTGGTTTGGTAGAACGACAGACGCAGGAAACCTTCTAGAGTACAACAACGTAAACGGAATTTATGCATGGATCGTGTCACACATTGCCTTTTTATCAGGTGTATACCTTGGGCTATGGAACGGAGGTATCATTTATGACTATGCCAACTCTTTCCTGTACATTACCACCGTACTAGGAGTCCTTGGATCATTCGGTTTCTTGTTCAAGGGATTCTTTTTCCCAACAAACTCCGATGTTTTTTATAGCGGTAATCCAATATATGACTACTTTGCGGGTATCGAATTGAACCCAAGAATCGGATCCTACGACATCAAGTTGTTCTTGAACGGAAGGCCCGGTATTGTCGCCTGGACCATGATCAACTTGAGCATGGCATTCAAGCAATACGAACTATACGGTCAAGTCACCAACTCAATGATCTTGGTGAACATCATTCATCAAATCTATGTTTTGGACTTTTTCTACCATGAGGGATGGTACTTGGGAACAATCGACATTATTCACGAACGTTTAGGTTGGTTCTTGTGCTTTGGAGATTTGGTCTGGTTGCCCTTCATGTACACGCTACAATGTCAATACTTGGTATGTTCACATTTTTTCGAAATACATTAACGATCATTTTTAGGTGGAAAATCCAATCGTTCTTCCAACACCATTCTTGTTGTTCTTATACGCTTTGACATTTAGCGGTTACTACATTTTCAGAACAGCAAACAACCAAAAAGATTTTGCAAGAAGAACCAAGGGAATGGAAAACATGTGGGGAAAGAAACCAGATGTAATTAATGCTACCTACAAAACACCAAACGGCACCACACACAACACTTTAATCTTGGCATCTGGTTGGTGGGGAATCTCACGTCACTTCAACTATGTTGGTGATTTGATGATGTGTTGGGCCATGTGCTTGGCATGTGGAACCGAGCACATTCTACCATACTTTTATGTAGTGTTCATGATCATCTTGTTGTCACACAGAGCATGGAGAGACGATATCAAATGTCTTGAGAAGTACGGCCGCAGTTGGGAATTGTACATGAAGAAGGTCCCCTATAGAATTCTTCCATATGTTTGGTAAATAAAAACACAACTTTTCATTTTGATTGTTTTTGTAAGTGGTTTGCATTTTTTTCAGTTGGTCAACTATTTGAAAGCGGCGAAGCTTTTTGATCTAACCGTTTCAAAAAATTAAAACAACGCCTCATAGTTCGAAATGAGTGTATGTGCTGACAAGCAGAGGATAAAGGTCTATGTCAGAACGAGACCTGCCCTTCCAAATGAATTGGAAGTTGATGATGCCGAGAATTGTGTAAAAGTATTAGATGACAAAACTATTGTTGTAGGACAAGACATTAAAGAAGACAAGACATTTGCTTTTGATGGTGTATTTGGTCCTTCGCATACCAATAACGACGTGTTTCAACAAGTTGCCAAAGAAACAATTGATGTGGGTGAAACATTTTTACCTTGTTCTAATTTATGTAGGATGTGTTTAAAGGCTATCACAGCACTATCCTCATGTACGGTCAGACAGGATCAGGGAAGACGCACACAATAGGATGCAAGCGAGAAGATGACCTGGGCATCATACCCAGAACAATCCAATACATTTACGATAGGATAGGTAGCGACAGTGACCACGAATATGCTGTTTGCATGAACTACATTCAGATCTACATGGAGATGGTAATTTACAAATTATAATGATCTATCTAATCAAAGTAGATTGGTGACTTGCTCAATTCTGAAAGTAAAAATCTACAAATAAGAGAAGATCCCAGCTCTGGTGTTTATTTAGCTGGCGTAACCGATCAACCTATAGAAAGCGCAGAAGAGCTTATGAACTACTACACTATCGGAGATGAATGTAGAGAAACCAACTCTACAAAGCTCGTAAGTACAACTAGCTGACCAGTGTTAAACTTTACATTTTAGAATGCAAGCTCTAGCAGAAGTCACGCCTGTCTCATTATAAATATTGAAAAGAGAAGAAAGTTTACTCGCAAGGATTACGAATCAGAGAACAGCGAAGAAGTAAAGGGTAGACATGTTACCAGGGCAAATCTTTTCCTTGTTGATTTAGCAGGATCAGAGCGTCTCAAGAAAACAGAAGCTACAGGAATGAGAAAAGTAGAAGCTGGATACATTAACTTGTCATTAGCTAATCTGGGAAACGTTGTTCAAGCGTTAAGTAAAAAACAATCACACATACCCTATAGGGATTCCAAACTAACTCGTCTGCTACAGGAGTCGTTGGGAGGTAACGGCAAAACTCGAATTATTGTGACGATTGGTCCCAGCTCTGTACACAGTCAAGAGAGCATAGGTACGCTATTGTTTGGCCAAAGGGCCATGAAAGTCAAGAACGTTGCCACCATCAATGAGACCATCGATTACAAGGCCCTTGCTCTGAAGTTACAGAGCCAGCTTGATACGATGGAAGTTGAATTTAGAGAACAAACTATGGATTTGGAGGAGATGGTGGAGGAAAATGAAGTTCTGGAGAAGAAATACAAGAGCAATGTGGAAGTTGTTAAACAACTGACTGTAAATTTGGCAAAAGTAGAAAGCGAGAAGCAAGCAGTGGAGTCACTAGTGAAGGGTGATGTATTGAATGCAGAAGTAAAATATCAACAAGTTAACGATGCACTGGAGAAGAAGTGCGCAGAGCTTACTGCTTCCTTTACTGCTCAATGTGAATTACTTGAAAATAAAGTCAAAGAAAAGGATACCGAAATACAACACATGAATTTTGAGGTAATGAAGAAGGATAAGACTATTGAGAACTTGACGACTGAATTGGCCGAGCTTACTCAATCTGAAACGCATTTGAAAAAGAGTATGGAGCAATTAGAGAAGAGCGTTCAAGATCACACTTTGAAGAATTGTTCTCTTGAATATACATTAGAACAACTGCAATCTGCTAATCAAACATTGAACGAAAAAATAACATCTCAAGACGAACAATACCAATCCGTCGTGGACCAAAATTCAAAACTATCGCAAGACAAAGTCAACCTTGAACACAAACTAGATGCAAGCGAAAAGAAGATTGCCGAGGGCATCAACACCATTGAGTCGTTGACGCTTACTCAAAAGTTTTTATCAGAGGATAAGGCCCAATTAGAACAGAAAACTATTAATTTGAAGCACAACATCCAGACGCTCAAAGAACAAATATCGAAAGTAGAACAGGACAAGCAATCCATCATAGATGAAAAATCACAACTTTCCAATTTACTAGAAAGTACCAAACAAGATCTGTCTAGTCTAAAGGGCAAAACTATATCACAAGAATGCGTCATGGAAGAAAGACAAAAGAGCATCGACCACTTGAATAATCTCATATCACTAGCACGAACCGACATGCAAGAGCAGAGTGCGGAACTAAAAGTGATGAGACAGACTAATGAAAACCTCATGAAGAACATGGATCAACTCCATTCCGAAAAATCAATTCTAGAGAACAAGAACAATGAACTCTTGTTGACCATGCAGCAAACAGAACACGACATGTCCTCTGCAGGTGCCTCTGCTCTCTACCTCCAAAAAGAAGTAGATCAACTCCAGCAAGAGAACGAAAAAATTGAGGCAAGGTCTGCCTCCCTAGAATCAAGATTAAGAGATCAAGAAGTATCCGTATCCAGTCTAGTAGGATTACTACAGGGCAACAAATCTCACACCGAACAAATCGAATCCGAACTATCCAAAGCAAGTCAAGAAAACAAATCACTCCTTGAGGATTGCAAAAAGTTTGAAATCAAGACCATGGAGTTACACAACCAAGTACAAAACACATTAACTCAATTAAACACGACCACATCTCAACTCAACCAAGTCACCAATCAAAGAGATTCGTTAGCCGATCAAGTCACAACCATGAACAACCAAGTGTCATCACTGCAGGTCAAGATTTCAGAATTAAACAACTCACATCAAGTCAACGATCAAAAATACAAATCAGCCCAAGAAGAGTTAATCAACCAACAATCAACAATTACTAATCTCAATCAAACCATACAACACATGATTTCATCCACATCACAACGCGATCAAGAATTAATTCAATCCAACCAAAAAATACAGGTCGAAAGGGACAGAGCGGATCATATCGCCCTTGCACTCGAAAATGCACGTCAAGAACAATTACAATCCACTCAACAACTTTCATGCATCATTTCAGAAAAGAATCAATTAGCCGATCAAATCAATTCTTTAAATGAAGAAATCGAAACCACAAGAATTACTTTTGAAAAGGAATGTGAAAAATTAAAGATGGAAATGCAACATGAGAAGAATGTGCAGGTGGGTCAACTACAAGATGAACTCGATCAACTACAATCATTACAACAAGAAAATACACAAACCATGATGGAATTACAAAATCAAAATCAACAAATGCAACAAGATAAATTACAATTGGAAACTAATTTACAAGTGATTGGTTGCAAGAACGAATCATTGGAGGAAGAAATCGATAATACTCGTGCTCGTTACAATCAATCGGTTCAGAAAATTTCAGAAATGTCGAATCAACTTTTACATAATCAAACCAGCGCTCAGATCATCACTGCCAAGCATGATTCATTAAAGAGCGCAGTGTGTTTGTTGGAGAATCAAGTGCAAGAAAAGGATCATGTGGTGGAGCAATTGAATTGTAAGATGAACGAGGTGAAGCAGAGTTTATTCAATGCGGAATCAGAGAATAGAATATTTAAGAAGCAACTGAGTGAAATTTTAGGAAAAGTTCAGTTCAGTGGAGGCAGGCATGCCTAGTGTGTTAATTTATTTATTAAACATGTTTTGTAAACGCTGTGTGTTTGTTCAATCAAAAATTAATGAGGTCAACCTTTCAAGGACACGAACTTGAGGTATTAAAATATGATAAAAACAAAATTGAGCATCATCATCTTGGTTATGATCTTGGTTGTCCTTGCCAATACCAAGAAGACCACCAATGAAGAATACGATGCAGCATTCCTTAGCCTAGATTCTTACAACAGCATGGAATCAGAGATTTCTACGAGTACAGTATTAAAAAAGAAAGGATGGAACGTTTTAAGGATATTAAGCTCGGAACACATCAACACAAAAATATACATTAATGACAAGTTAAAAAAAATAGCGGTGGCATACAGGGGATCCGAACTAATTTATGAGGATTGGTTCGAGACAAACATTAACACAAACATGACTTCATGTGAGTTTCAATCCGTTCATCTGGGGAATGTACATTCTGGTTTTCTAAAAGAATACCTTCACGACCATACTAGTGTGCTGGAGACCATTATACCATATGTCCTAAATGGCCACTACCAAGTTTTGTATACGGGCCACAGTCAAGGCGGTGCGATGGCCACCATAGGGTCATTACATTTATCATTTTTAATTCCACATCATCCCGCCACCTTGATAACTTTCGGATGCCCCCACGTGGGCGATGCAGAATTCATAAACAATTTACATTCCCTCGTCAAAAACAGAACAAGATTCGTCCACTCCGTCCCATTCCATTCGTTCAACTATGGCAACGTAGCCTTTTCTTTTTCACACGACGAAGTAGCTCCTGTCGTGCTCTCCTCGGTCAATAATGATTACGTACATATGGATGGCGTGGTTAGATTACTCTGTAATACAAGGAGCGATTTTGGAATATTCGAGTGCCATCGAATGTCTAGTTACATTGAATCCATTCAAAAGCATAACAACCAAGATATCAACATTAGCATCAACTCTGTTTTGGATTACGTGTTTAGTCCAGTTGGAAAAGACAGAATTTGATTAAATTAGATTTTACTTTTCGAATGTAAACGAAGCTCTATCTGATTCTGGCATGATGCTCCAGTTCGGAGACTGTTCTTGCTTCAACCAATTGAAATCCTTCACCTTGTACCACTCCTCGTTCTTGCTCCTATCGAATTGTGCCATCTTGAAATGTTGATCCACATTTTCATAGTCGAAATCATAGGGTGCAAATTTCACATCGCTGCAATGTTCAATAATGGGATCGCTTCTGGTGTACAAATAAAAATCACAATTTGTTGACGTGTGAATTCTTGCTTGCCTAGATGCCAATACAATTGTGCAGTTTGTACAATTCTGTAAAAATGCGCTTCCAGATATGGGTCCCATCAGAACAGTACAATTCTTTAGTGATTTTAAATAGGCCGCTCCCGATACGCAACAGAATTGAATTTTGGCATTTTCACAGTTGGAGATGATAATGTCGTCGTCGGGATTGACTCTCAAGGAGCTTGTGTCTTTTGAATAATCAACTGGTTCAATGATCAAACTGCCCTCCACTCCATCGAACGTTTTTCCGTTCATCTGACTTAAGGTATCCTGCTCCTAAAACATTTAAAGTTGGACGTGATCAGAATGTTTACCTGTGTTCTGGCTTCTGTGGAGTTTACAGGCGTAGCGGGTGTGGTATTAGGGGTTTTTGGTACTCTTCTTTTAAACGAAAACTTTTTCTTCTCGCCTAGGGTTTTTTTAATCTTCTCAATGTCAGCCTCTAGCGTTTTGATAACTTGGTCTGCCTGTCGAGTATCGTATGGAGATAAGAAATGTACACTCATGTTTAGCAAATGTTGCAGCTCTTGGACCTGCTGTTGCGATTGTTCCAAATTATCTACTGCGATCGATATATCTGCGCATAAATTAGTTTAGGAATCGGTGGTAACAAACTATTCTTTAACTCGTAAAAAGTTTTGTAGAATTGTGCTGGATCCTCTTCAATCTTCTCGTTGCTGCTAGTTGTCATGCGCTCTTCTTTTTTGCTTTTCAATTCCAATTCTCTTTTCTGTATCCTCTGCAAAACATCTTGACGCTTCTTGTCTTGTTCAGACATTTTTGAATTTGGTTGACTCTGAAGTAAGTGTTGTGAAGAAACAAAGAAGGCCGGGAAGATCAGAATTGGAAGTTTATTCCAATTTAGCAAACATTAGTGATTAGTTATGAATTTATTTATTGGATAATTACACTGGGTGACAAATTCAATTCTACAATCGTTTATGCCTCTAATAATTCTGTAGTATTCATTCTTATATATTTAAAACAATGAATAATACTTACCTCACCAAATCGATATCCCCGTGAGTTTGTAAACATCCAGTATGGAGTGTTTCCTTCTTGTTCCCAAGTTGTGAGACTTATCAAGTGACCTTCAACAGCTTCTCCCCATTGATGTTGGTAGATGCCTACATATCTCGGTAAGAGTAATTAATTTATTAGCTTTATATTTGTAAAAGTTGTAGACATCCCCGGGAATTTCAAACTTTCAATTTTGATTTTTGAGTCTTGTCAACTAGAAGACATTCACTGCAGCAGGCTGCGTAAGTAGTTTCCGCGAAGTTCGTTAATCGCCACTAAATATAAATTGAGTGTCGATTTCTGAAACTTGAAACCAAATAAAATGGCTAGCGATCAATCAAGCTTACGTCCAAGAATCACGTTCTCAGACAATGTGTCCACACCACTCGATATGTCATCATTCAAATTGTCCGCTCATATTGCTCTACCACTCGCTAGGGTAATAAATACTTTAGAGTTTACCAACCACAATGATAAGACTCTATCAGGAGATCTTACATTTCCACTTCCTGTGGGTGCCACTTTGGTAGGGTACTCATTGGATGTAGATGGAGTTTTAATCGATGCTGTTCCAATTAACAAAGAGAAGGCGAAGCAAGTATTTGAAGAGGAAGTTCGTAGTGGAAAGGGTGCGTCAGTTGTACAACAAGTAGCAAACAGCAACTCCTTCAAGACATCAATCTACCCATTGCACCCCAATCAGACGAGAACTGTACAAGTCATTTATAGTATTCCAATCACCTCTATCAAGGATAAATCAAGCATAGAACTCCCCTTCCTATCTACCCAAAAAACCCAAAAGAGTGCCGAAGTGGAATGGACCTTTGCAAACCCAGATAACAATTTGGTCGTAGAATTCATCGCGACTGACAAAAAGATCACATCCAATGAACCAGCGCAGGTTAATGGTAACAGAAAGGCTGTCAGCTTTAATAATTCATCCGAACTTTCTAAAGTGGAGTCCATTTTAATTACTAGCACCGAAACACTTGCAGATAATCAAGTGACTGTACAAGGAGATTACTTTTGTGCCAGAATGAGAGTGGATCGCCCGGCATCAACACCCGTCGATTGCAAAAAATTACAAGTTTTGTACGATGCAAGCTACAGCAGATGCGATCAACTCACAACCGATTCCACATTGTTGAAAAAGATTTTAGACAAGTATCCATCCGCAACAGTAGTTTTGACCACGTTCAGCCTGGGTCTCACTAGCAGTCAGGAGTACAATAGCCCATCCGAAGCATTACAAGCTCTAGACAAGACCATCTTTGACGGCGCAACCAACTTGGACCAGTTGGAACAATTACTTGACTCCTCGTGCGACCTCTGTGTGATATTTACCGACGGACAACATACGCTTGGAATGGACATCACCCCAAACACAACCTACTCCACTCCACTATACATTATCAACACATCACCAAGTTGCAATTCACAACTGCTATCACACATTGCAAACAAAAGCGGAGGTAAATTCGATGATGCCAGCAGAAAACTTTCACACGAAACCATCATCCAAGCCATCGGCCAACCCACTTTTAGCATCTTGACCTCCGATTACGAAACCGAACAATTGGAGCAAGTGTTCCCCATCGAACCCCTACCTGTCGACGACAATGGTTACATGCACGTCTACGGAAAATTAAAAAAGAACGTTAACGATGCAGACATTACGTGCATGTTCAAGTTTGGAAATCAAGTAGCGAATCACATCACCATCAAAATTCAACGCACAGGCGACGACAAGACGGTGATTCAGGATAAGGACAATGTGATCGCACAATTGTGGGCCAGACAAAAGCTATCAAGCATGAGCTCGTTCCCAGAATACTTTGCCGATGAAATTAGAGATTTGAGCATGGAGTGGAAGATTGTATCTCCCAATACCAGTCTAATCGTATTAGAAACAATAGACCAATACATTAAGCACAAGATCAGACCCGACGACAATCTCAAACAAATGGTCAAGTCGTATGAAGAGGCATTGATAGCCGAACGAGATGATTTCGATCGAAGAAAGGCTCATAAGATTGAAAGAGTTAAAGTCATGTGGCAGGCCAGGAGAGAATGGTACGAAAAACATTTCGAGAAAATAACACTAGATTCTGCTGCACCAAAACAATCGTATGGCGAAAGTCAATCGACAGGTATCTGTGCTGAGGTGTGTTACGAGGGACGGCAAATGGAAATGGAAATGGAAGATTGTTGTGAAGGAGAAGGTTCATATTTTAGTGATGATGATGAAGATGAAGATGATGAAGCAGATGATATTTTAGATTGCCTGGAAGAAACATGCCATTCTATTGCCTCTGCTTGTGCTACCATTTCATCAGATTTACAAATAAGAAATAATGGTTCCGTCGACGCAACGATATCAGTCAAGGCATGGAACTCTACCGCTCCCTATATGAGCACCATCAAGAGCGCACCAGATCCATACCAGAGTTATTTGGAACAACGTAGAGAGTTCAGCAAATCCCCTGCCTTCTTTTTGGACGTTGCCGATTATTTCCTCACTGCGCTAAAACAAGTAGATAAGGGAATCAACATTTTAACAAACTTGTTGGAATTGGAATTGGAAAGCGAACAATTACTGCGCATTGTTTCCTATCGCTTGGATCAATCAAAGCATCACGAAGAAGCAGAGTACTTGTTGGAAAAGGTGAAGAAAATGAGACCAGACGAACCACAAAGCTATCGTGATTTGGCACTGATCAAAGAAAAGTTGAACAAGTTACCAGAGGCTGCTGATTTGATGAACCAAGTGGTGTATAAGGATTGGGACGATCGATTCGATGAAATTGAAGTGACCGCTCTAATTGAATTGAATCACATGTTAGTCAAGGACAGTCGATTGCCTGTTTGTGATCCTTACTTTGTATACAAGATGGATTTGGATTTGAGAATAAGTATGGCATGGGACACCAATGATACCGATGTTGATTTGCACGTGACAGAAGATGTGATTGGTGGACAATCCGCTAGTTATAGTAACAGAAATACAATAATTGGTGGACATGTGAGCAGGGATTTTAGACATGGTTATGGTCCCGAGGAATATATGCTCAAGGTGGCACCACAGGGTCTTTATAAGGTGATGGTCAATTATTATGCAAATCATCAACAGAGCCTATCTGGCGGTACTACTGTGCTGTTGACCTTCTTTACGAATTATATGAGACATGATGAAAAGGCTGAGTTGGTCACGGTGAGATTGACACAAACTGCGAACATGTTGCCTGTGTGCGATATTAAAGTATAAAGTTGTTTTTTTAATAACGTTCAATTAAAATTGTAAGATTGTTCAATGTTGTTATTGAAGTTGTCAACTTCATAAAAATCGTGTTAAAGATGGCTGATGAAGATGAAATGTAAGAAAGGAGTATGTTTGTGTTGACGCTCACTTTGTTTTAATAGATATGACGGCGATAACTACAACGATGATGGGGAAGCATACGATGAACCAAATGATTATCAGGATGAAAGTGCAGTAAGTTTCTAAAGGCATTTAAAAATGACAAGTCATTAGTTCGAAGGTTCACAGGTAGAGTTTTTGGCAGATAGCGCACAAGCGGGGGATCATCCACAGCAATATCGAGATTCTAAGCAAGTTCAAAAAAATGACCGCAAAACAACCAAGTTTATGACAAAGTTCGAAAAGGCACGTATTTTAGGCACAAGGGCTCTTCAAATCAGTATGAATGCTCCTGTTATGGTTGAGTTGCAAGGTGAAACGGATCCTTTAGTTATTGCCCAAAAAGAGTTGAAACAATTAAAAATCCCAATGATAGTTAGAAGATATTTGCCAGACAAATCGTACGAGGATTGGCACGTAAACGAACTCATCATTCCATGGTAAACATTAAATTAATTTATCTTTTGTAACTCGGTCTACTTTTATTCATGTTGCTGGGAATAAATGTGTTCATCTCTGGAGTGTATTTTATTACTAAATGTATTAGCCATGTTTGTTGTGTCCACTGTATCTGTCCTTTGTATTCATCATATTGATTGCGTTTCGGATTTTGGATGGTTTCGCAAAAGGTACCATGGAGGTGGTGAAAAAAAGCATTTGTGGAACACTGCGTCTTCATATTGAGCTTACAAACATCCCATGCTTCAAGTATAACACCTATTTCCTGATACAGAATGTTGATAATTTCAGATATTAAAGGTAGTGAGTTTTCCAGTGTAATAACTTCAATAAAGTTTATTAGTTGAGGGTTTTTTATTTGTTTTTTGGGCTGGACGTCCAAATTCCTGCTGAAAAATAGCTAGTGATCTTATTTTTGTTTTTAGAAATCATTCTGGACTGAATTAGACGCTACAAGTCCACATTCATCTTGTGTCAATGACTTTATTTGTACAAAGGTTAAAATTAAAACACCTACCCATTTCACAAAACTCTAAAATGTTCTTAATGTTAGTTTGTAATGTCTAATAACTGCAAGATATACCAATTGAAGCTGCTGGGCTTGATACTGGGGTTGTTGAGGATGTGTAGAATTTTCCCCTTTGTCCCAACACGGCATTGCAATTAAATACTCATCACAGAAGTCTTTTTTTCGGTGACAGGCAAAGACTTTGGGCTTGACGCACTTGATGCATTAGTAGCAGCCATTTTTGTTCCACATTTTCAACAATGAATGGTTGTTGATTTTCTGACGTCGAATAACTCGAGTTAAACGTGGTGTGATTAAAAAATGTATTTGTCGTCATTTGTTGTGCATTGTTATTTGGTATTGTTGTGATGTCAATAATTATTGTAGACCTTCTGGTCAAGGTGCCCTTTCTATATCCCTTTACAATTTCTTGGTTAACTTCAAAATGTCACAACCACCAAGACCCCCATTCGGGTTTCCACAACCGCCCAATTTAGTGCCAAGTAAGCTATTTGTTCTTTCCATCTCAATTTACTAACTGTATCAAGATCGGTTTCCTCCATTTCAAATTGGTGTGCCTCCAATGTATATGCAAGGTTCAATGGCACCACCTTTTGGGATGCGTAAGTCATGTTTTTTAATTATTATCACACATAAAAGCACCGATATCTCCTGTTACGCCTGTCGCGCCCCAAGTCATATCAAAACCGCCAACAGGTCCAACTCCTCAACCTCCCACTTTACCACTTGTAATCGCACCTCCACAGCAATTCCCACTACTCGAAGATAAAAAAGTCACAGTTGTCGCAAAAAACATTAGCGAGATCGCTGATAATGATCTCCTACAGCGGTTGTTCGACGTAAGTAAATTTGTTTTTATAAACACTAACCAATAATCATTAGGCATGCGGCCCTCTAGAATCGTTTAAAAGAATTAGGGATCCAAAAACAAACATTTACCTAAAGTTTGGATTTGTTGAGTATCGTTCTGCTGAATCAGCGTTAGTGGCACTTAATGTGTTACAAAATCTTAGAATTGAGAATTCCAAAATAGAACTAAGCGTTGGAAAAGAAGCTGATGCATTCTTAACAGAGTACAAGAAGAAGAAATTAGAGTTTTGGGCCAAGGATAGAAGAGGCATGGACATTACAGACGTAAGTTAAATCATCATCGATCATCATTTACATGTAGAGCGACATCATAAGCGAACAAGTAGAAATACAAGACGCCGATCGCGAAACGCTCCGAAAATCAGAAATACTTTCAGAAAATCTAGCCAGAGAACGCTTACAACAAGTACTAGAGGATAGCAAAAGCAACAACATTACATTAAGCGAGGAATTAGCAGTAAAGAACACCATCGATAAAATCATCGCATCAGGTACTTCCGAAGAGGAGAGCGAATCCAAAAAGGCAATCATTTCCGCAGAGATTAGAAAGTTTAGAGAGAGCGAAAAGAATAGAGAACGAGAAAAAGTAGAAAGAGAAAAGATTAAACAAGCAGAGTTGGAGAGAGATCGTCAGAGACAGTTACAGAGACAAACGGAACGTGAGCGCGAGAGGATGAGGCAAAGAGAGATTGAAGACGAGAAGGAACGAAGAAGAAGGGAACATGAGTTGAGGCGCATGGAGAGAGCGGATCAGGAGAGAGCGAGCGGGAGGTACCATGAACGTGACGACGAAGATGACTATTACAATAAAAGAAAAAGATATAGACACAGTTACGAAGATGATCATCGATCGTCTTCTTCTTCTTCTTCTTCTAGACATCGCCGGGATGAAGAAAGCGGTCAACCTAAAACATTACCCCCTCCACCTCCACCGCCTCGTGATGAACCTCCACCACCTCCACCACCATCTGTACCTCCACCACCCGCTCCAACATTAGGTGCGATCATATTAAATGTTACCAAGAAAAGTAACCCTCCGGATAGTGTTGCATCGGCTCCTAGTGCTTTCGACGTCGAAGAAGAAATTGAAGATCCAACCATAACCACCAAGAGTTCTACATTGATTAGCACCATCATGGCCATTGAAGAGGAAAGAAGAAAGGAGGAGGAAGAAAAGGAAAAGAAGGAAGAAGAGTTGCGGAGAAGAATGGCAGAGGTTTGTTGAGTTTCTTAACGCATCGTGTTTTAACACTTTTCAGATTGACAAGAAGAGGAAAGAGACGGAGAGACTATTGGATCCAAAACAAATCAAGAAGGCAGTTCCAAAGAAGAAGGAGGAGCTGATACATTACGCTGTAAATTGGGAAGTAGTCGATAAGGTATGTCAATATATTCATGTTTGGTTCACACTTGGTCAGTATAATTTGATACCTCGTATCAAATCATATCTTGTTAAAAAAATCAGAGAGACACTTGGTGACGACGAACCGACCATGATGGACTTTATCCTCACGAAAATGGAACTACATTCACAACCAAAAGCCATCATTGATGAAATTGCGGGGGCTCTTGGCGATGAAGATTCATCCAGGCTGGTACTAAAGGTCTGGAGGAAGTTTCTACTAGAAGTTGTAAAGACTGAAAGGGAGGTCCAAGTCCATGGTAAGGTTGTGTCAAACTAGAAATAAAAATAATTGAAAACATGTCATTTGTCATTATTTGTTGATAACTGCAAAATGGTTGGACTCTTCCTTATGCTTATTATTACAAAAGCCACAATCGGACAATCGTGAAATATGATTATCCGAGTTTCACCGCACGATCATTTAAAAATTTTCAAGATCTGTTGATTGTTGCTGCAAAATACAAGAAATGAAGAGAGCACCTTTGTTGTTTACACCAATTACCATGAAGGGCGTAACTTTGAAGAACCGTATTGTTGTCTCGCCAATGTGCCAATACTCTTGTAATGCAATGGATGGTATGCCGAATGAATGGCATTATGTTCATTATGGAAGTAGAGCAGTTGGTGGTGCTGGTCTCATTATTGTTGAGGCTTCTGCAGTAACAAGCGATGGCAGAATATCTCCGCAGGACTCTGGATATTGGTCGGACGCTCACGGAGAAGCGTGGCAGAAGGTGACTAAATTCATGCAGAATCAGGGATCTAGAGTTGGAATTCAACTTGCCCATGCAGGTAGAAAAGCAAGCACCCAACGCCCTTGGGAAGGTCATAACGGCGTTCCAGATGATGAAGGTGGTTGGGAACCCGTGGCTCCGAGTTCTGTTTCTTTTTCTGATAACTACAGAAAACCAAAAGAGATTTCAGAGCAGGACATTAAAAAGTATATTCAAGCATTTAAAGAATCTACAAAGAGATCCGACAATTATGGATTTGATTTAGTGGAGCTCCATGCAGCACATGGCTATTTGATACACCAGTTTCTTTCGCCATTGAGCAACAAAAGGACAGATAAGTACGGTGGAAGCTTTGAAAACAGAACAAGATTACTTCTTGAAATTGTAGATGAGATGTTGTCCGTATGGCCGTCAGACAAGCCATTTTGGGTGAGGATATCAGCAACAGACTACGTAGAGGGTGGCTGGGATTTGGATCAAAGTGTTCAACTATCAAAAATACTAAAACAAAGAGGTGTTGATGTTATAGACACTTCTAGTGGTGGCTTAGATCTTAAACAGAAAATTACGCCTGGTCCTGGTTATCAAGTTCCCTTTTCTGAACACATCCGTAAAGAGTCAGAAATTGCCACATGTGCTGTAGGTCTCATTACAAATGCAAAACAGGCTGAGGAAATTTTACAAAAAGGTCAGGCGGATTTTGTGGCACTTGCAAGACAAATATTGAGGGATCCATACTTTGCTTTGAATGCTGCAAAAGAACTAGATTACAAAATCGAAGGTCCCATCCAATATCACAGAGCATAAAAGTTACAAATATTTTTTATAAATAAGACTTTGCTGAAGATGTGGCGTCAAATTAAAATACAAATAGTTTATTCTTCTTATTTTTTATTAGGTAAGCTTATAAGCGTATTTTTGTTTTCGACAATGTTTTCTTTGATTTCATTGCAAATGTGTTTATGAATCTTCCAATGTTCAGACTGACATTTTGTGCTGCAGTAAGGCGTTACTTTACAACCAGAGCATCTCATTAATTTGGGTGTGTCACATTCTTTCTCGCCACAATTCTGACATCTAGCCCATGATGGTATATAATGTTTATCATCGGTTAACAATGTGATTTCCTTCGAAAATGTTTGTGAAAAGTTTCCTTCTTCGAAAAAATAGTATTGTATGGTGTTTGGTCCGAAATCCATGTTCTCGACTTCAAGTGTGCCCATTGAAAAAGATGAATTATTGTCTAAAGCCTCTCGAAGAAGAAGAAGTAGTTCTACTTGAGAGTCATCATGCACTGTATAGGTGCTGGTGTAATGTTTAGCTGGATTGTCTTCTGTTACAAGTAAAAATCTATGTACAGCAACAAAACCAAGATCGAAGTTGGTTAGCTCCCGTGGAAATTGTCCAACATCGTCAAACACTCCAAAAAATTTCCCCGCGTCTGATATTTTAACAAAATATATTGGTATGTTCTCCGAGGATGTCGCATGTGTCAAACCATCAAACTGAATGTAGATGAAACCTGGTCCGTGCTCCTCACACATTTTTCTGAATTTCCGATAATAATAGCGGGATTTTGTGACCATATTCAACTGGAGTAGCATTGTGATGTAGAACAAGTGCCTCATTATTGGTGTCTATTGTCTTGGAATCTTGTAATAAACAACTTATTCATTCAGAAATCTCATCAATCCAACGAACTCAACCAACTCAATCACCCATGAACAAGAATCACTTGAGTCCGTGGCAGAAAGTGTATAGGAAGAATAAGTTATACACGAGACATACATCATGAACACAATTCATTCGCACTAGACAAAGCTTTGAAGCAAAACAGGAGGCCCTGCATTCAAGAAAAGCAAACTGTGTTCATTACGAGGTAAATCTGATACATCTCTACCATTGACCAGCAGGAGATGATTTATGAGGCCTGCAAATCCATCATGCATGTAATCAAATCCACCCTAGACAAGGCCATCAGGCAAACCCAGGAAGCTCCAAGTTGGCAAGCGGTTCCACCTCAACACTGCTTTATACATCCTATTTACCAAAAATAAAATACTTATTAAAAATAACCTACAAATGTTGATCTTCTAAGCACACAAACGTAAGAAGAGATATTTTAAAAACCATTTAATTTATTTGCTTAAATTGCAGCACCATCTTGGGTTCTAATCCCTTGACCACGAATGTACTCCAACTCTTCTTAGAATCTGAATCCCTCAATGTATATTGATGCCATGGACCAGAGATTATGAAATCATTCTTAATTTTGAACATTAATGTTGATGTCAGTATATTTTTGACCCGTGGCCAATCTTCTCAAGTTATTCCTGAATGAAGCAAACGCCAAATAATATTGTCTAAACTCCTTCCACTCGAAAGGATTTTTAGGGTCCTCACCAAAATTTACCTTAAAAGAAATATTTCTGTTGGTCGTTACGCATGGGTAATATTTCTTTTGATATAATCTTTTAAAATTTTGATTTCTAAATGTTCTTTTTGGTTTACCATTCCACGTGAAGGAGACCGCTCCCTCTCTTAGGTCCCACAACAAACCAACTGTATCATTTAACCCAAATTTTGCAATTAGATTATCACTTGATTCATATGACCTGTTATTAAATACGAATCCGTCGTCAGAGTGGTACCCGATAGAACCATCATACCACCCGGTCATGGCGTCACGGTATCCGAAGGGCGATAGACCAATACCAACTATGGGCAGGCCACGAGCTGGTACTGCTGTCAAAGTTATTTCAAAATAAAGTAGGTTGTGTTGTGCTTGGTCCGAAGGAACTTGAAACTGAACAATGGTTCGGCAATCAGTCCATCTTACTTTTTCTTGAGTTCGATAGGAGTGATATCCAGTTGGTATGATTTGAACTGCGTGAATCACTGAATTGTGCCACTTTAAAGTACTATCAAAATTGGGTTTTATCCTGTTTTTCTCCTTTTGGAGAAACCTTTCAATATCTTGTTCCTCCTCACTGTCAACGTCCTCCCAATCTTCATCTCCATCATTATCAACAACCTCAATGTCATCATGATCCATTTCTCCTCTTTACAAAATTATGTGCAATTGCAAGTTAAATTTTGGTTGAGCAGACAACACAAAAGAATTAACACACCAAGTTAAAAAACAATTTATTACCAACTCAAATCTTGATCACCTCTCTTGCTGTTATCACAATAGAACTGACTGTACCATCTTCTGAATTGAGCGATCGGTCCATCACCCTTGACCAGCACAGGATTATGGTGGAATTGTTTATTGTTCCAAATATGAACGTCTCTGACGAATTGACCACTAAAGGCTCTCAATATGAATTTACAAATGGGTCTGTACAGTGGGAACTTTGGGCCATAAACCACATGTTCTACCTTTTGAAGCAGCGGCTCTACTGGAGTGACACTCTCAATCACAACAAGGTTTCCTACGCTCAATTGTAAAGGCATGTGGACAAGAGCAGGTCCGATTTGTCTAATCTTTCCGTCGGTTGCAGATCCTGGAACATTTTTTCCGAATATTTGCAACTGCTGCTGAACTCTAACGTTACTAAAGTATTGGTCCTTGTCTTTACCGGGTACGTATGAAGCATTCCATACGTGTTGAATCCAGGAGCTTGGCATCCAGGTGACCATAGGTTGATGAAGAACGTTTAAATGTGCAACATCAGGTCCGTTTTCAGGGACCTCTTGGCAATGCGCGCGAATGTAGCACTCAAACCTTCCGTGGCAAATAAACTCTCCATTTTCAATCTGAGGAATATCCGGAACTTCCCAATAGGGCTCAACTTCATCTACATGATGGAATACATGAATCATGCCGTTCTTCTCGCTAACTGGCCACGAGCGAACTTTTGCTTGATCGGGGATGCTTGCATCGCTGTATGGTATGTGTGTGCACTTTCCTGTATGATCAAACTGCCATCCGTGGAATGGACATTCAAGGCAGTTACCCTTCACACTCGCCGTTACACCCATGTTTGCTCCAAGATGAGGGCAATAAGCATCGAGTACGGACGCCTTACCATCCATTCCTCTGAAAACAACTAGACTCTGCCCTAAAATCTCTAAATTACGACTCTCACCCTTCTTCAAACTTGACGAGTCACAAACTTTAAACCATCCGTTAGGGTAGAATGGAGGGATCTTGCCAGCTGTTCGTCTTTTTGAGAACATTTCGGTATCGCTTAGTGGCCACACATCATGTAGAGGGTCTGATAGTAGCCTCCAAATATAATAAACGGGAGTGAGGATTATGTATGAGAGAACGAGAAAAATCACGCTCTCTACCAGGTACTCCGCACAAAGATCCACGTTCATTTTCGCACAGACAGCGGTTGGAATCAATTTCCGAGGTTGATCAGATTAAAAAGGAGCTCCTTTTAAAACAAAATTTACAACAACTAAGATCTTTATTTAGAAGTGGGGATAAATTCCATCTTTTTCGTCCTGTAGGATTATCCCTTGTGACAGTGCTTGTTGTTTCAATTCCTGTAGCCGATTTCGAAGCACTTCGGACTCGTCTTCTTTACAAACCTTCATCTCATCTTTCACACCTTATCGGAGTTATAAATTATAAGGTGGGGTGGTTACTTACTTTCAATTAACGCCCTCATCAAATATTCTTCCTCTAGTTTTTGCTCCTCAGGGTCGTGATGGTCCACTAGTGAGTTGTGCGATGGAATGTGCATCTGCTCGGAATGTGGAGATTGTGGTAATGTACCGATGGACTCGTCAACACCAACACCAAGTAGTTCCCTTTGCTTTCGTCCTTTTGATGTTGTGGGGTCGATAACTAGTTCCTCGCCCTCTGGCTCGGAAACTCCGCTCGAACTGTCCTCCTCCGCCATGGCCTTGCCTTTTGCTGTTTCGACTCCTACTCCCATAGTATGCGCCACAGATCCCTTTGGCTGACTCTGTACATTGTCGAGGTCTAATAAAATTAACTTCAACAACAAAAAGAATAACGTACTTGGATCATTTGATATCAATGTGTTATAAAAGAATATGCAAACGGAGTCATAGAAGAAATCTGGCCTCTCTGAATTGTGGTCCCCCTCAAACCGAATCAAATTTTTATCGCCACTATATGCTTCATAGAGTTTTTCTGAATGATGTATTCTAATAAAGTCATCACCTTCTGCATGTGCAAACAAACAAGGAACAAAACATTTACTAGCCTTTTCTATTGGGCAGTTTTCTCGTATATTAAAACCGGCACGACTTTGTATAGATCTTTTCATAACTCCAACACCAACTTTTATTAATTTACGAGGGACCCATGCTTGGTTGCTTAAAACCAACTCTTGTATTAATTCTTCGAGGGATACAAATGGAGAATCTACAACTATTCCTGCTATGGAAGTATCCATACTACTGTACATTATACTTGTTGCGGCGCCCATGCTGCGACCCCAAAGACCAACTCTAGAAACACGTTTACTTGCCCATAAATATTCAACAACTGCATGAACATCTTGCTGTTCGAAAAATCCAAGAGAAACGTAATCACCTTCCGACATTCCTGATCCAGAAAAGTCAAATGCCAACACTGTTATACTTACAAGTGTAAGTGGTCTTGAACTTGAGAACTTACTTGTAGGGAAGTAGTACTTGTACTGCATCAAGAGCATCGCATCGAGAACCACAGTTTCCATGACAGTAAATCACGCAGGGCAATCTTTTTAAGATTAGTATATAAAAGTGGTTTTCTGTTATACTTTTCCGCCGCGCGTTGAGTCTCGATAGGTTGATAATGGCTGCATTGCAATTTCAAACCTCTTTTATTGGATATATCAAAATCTTTTCTTTCGAAAATTTTATTGCCAAGGGTGAACAGCCGTGGTCCAAGTGCCACACTCGGTTCATAAACACATCTAGAATTTTATGCAACAAGAAGTAAGTGGTTAATTACCTTTGAGGCCTTATAATCAAGTTGCATACATCATCCCATAGATGAGAAAGATTACTTATTCTTAGTGCGTTCATGGACGTTTTATGTCAATATCAGACAAGTTGATTGTAAACAACAACTATTCAAAACAACAAGAGTGCAAGAGAATGTTAAATAAATGTTTTTTATACTTTGTCTTGTGATTGTTCCTTTGGTTGCTCCTTTGGTTGTTCTTTTGATTTGCCTTTTCCTTTAGCTGGTTGTTGCTCTTTTGCTGCCTGATCTTTTGGTTGTTTGGGAGCCCGTGCAACTTGTGGTTCCATTATTTCGCGGTGTTTGAATTCTTCTTGGTGTTGATCAAAGTGGATGAGAGGTAAGAATTTTTCACTGTATGCTTCATAGTGTTGGATTAAGTTAAACCAACGAACAAAGTTTGGATAAGAGTTGCTCTGTTCGGGTGTGAAATCCTTCTGGAGAGATGTGAATAGAACAAATAAAAAGCACATGCTTACCAATAAACTATGAACGTAGACATATACAAAAATGTCGGCTAGTGAGATGCTGTTGCCTACAATATAAGTAGAGGATGAAATGCTCTGTTCGATCAAATCAAATACATCCTTGCTTGGTAAAGTTTGAGTTTCGACTTGACTGAATGATACCCATTGAGTGATCTAGATTGTATAAACATTATTTGACGCTTTATAAACTTACGTATGGGGTAGCAATGGGCGCCTCTCTTGTGACAGCGTTCTTTTCTACAAAATCACTTTTGCTTGATACAAGTCTGTTCAAGTATCTAGCAATTGTGAGTGCGCCGGCGAGTTGCTTGTCACCATCTTTTAGAATTGGACCTCCTTGTGCCTCAGACTTTTGTAGTGTTACGGTACTTTGTAAAGAATCTTTAACTAATTCTACGTAATGTTGAAGGGCGATTGAGTCTTTCGTTTGATCGATGTGAAGGGTAATGGACATTGTTAACAAGGTGTTGGTCAACTGCTAAAATTTGTAACAACACTATGATCGAGATGAACGGGAAAACTGAACTGAAAGCTACTTTAAAAACAACAGAGCTTGGCGGTATATAAAATTTTATTAGAAATACAACCATTACACAGATTGTGTCTTCATTATCATATCAGTATAACAATCAGAGTCAGTAAATAGCGCAAAAAGATGAACAAGAACATGATTTTCAATATCCCTCGCAATATCATCAAACAAATCAATTACAGGACCTTCCTCTTCAAATCTCTTCATAACGTTATTTTTACTAGATTGCTTGACATTAAGCTCAAGAAGAGATTCAGAGTCAAAAAACACTTCGAATATATTTTTGGCAACCCTCTCCCTTTCCAACTGGTCATCTCTCTTGTACCTTTTATTCACTTGCTGAATAAACATCACATTCTCTGATGCTTGCGAACGTGCGGCAAACACATGAAAGAACCGAATCTTTTTCGTGTCAGATAAAACATCTTGGAGGGTAAGAGTCTCAACAACAATTTCCCTGGGAGCGGGTAGACAACTATAGGAGTTGGTTGGACTCTTTTTTTCCTCATTCTTCTCCTTTTTCTTCTCTGGTCTCCTCATTTCACAATAAACACCATCACAAAACATATCTCTGGATACTGGTGCAGTGTCGATTTGTAGTCCGTAATTTTCTGGATCAATCATGAACTTTATGTAATCTGGTCTTTCTCCAATGTGACGATGACGATGTTCGTTGACAATCTTTCCTTGTTCAATAATGAACAACGATGGAATTCTACCGGGATCAGGTCCAGAGTTTGCTGTAAGGGGATTTTGAGTGTATCCTGTTTGTGCTGCTCTTTTTATGGTTGTAGGTAAATTACGGAGCATTTCTTTTAGGTTATCGTTCGCAGATACAATTCTGAATTGCTTGGACAAGACAAAGTCTTTGTCATAAGCAGAAAGTAAATTGAGCATAATGGCGTCCCCATCTGCAAACTATAATGTTGAACAAATGTATTTTCTTGTTGAAATGCTGTACCTTTGTTATAAACTTGGAGAAGAACTCTGGTGTTTCAATGTGTACAACTATTGGTACGGTGTTATGTTGAATGAGTGGTAGGTATGCTTCTGAAATGTCTTTCAAAGCTTCTTTACAAAAAAGACATTTCGTGTGTCTGTAGATTATTAACGCACTGTTGTACATATACTAACCTAATCAATGTTGGTTCGATTCATAATGGAAGACCTTACCTTAAAAACATTAAGAGGATCTTATGTCTTTTGTTAATTTCACCGAGGGTGACACCTTTGTTTGTCTTTATATTGTTTAAAAAACCATCGGGTAGGGTGATGGTTTCGTTCATGTTCTTTGTTGTGAAGAAATAGAAGTTCTCGTCTGAAATCAAAACGACGTTCCATAGCCTTGTCTATCAACGTCACGGATTCCCGTTATTCCACTCCGCAGTGCACCTAAACAGAAGTATTATCTATGAATTAAAACGGTGACATCTTCTAGTTTCAAATTGCACTTTAGCCGCAAGACATCTTTTTCTTTTCTTGAAAACGTCATACGTCCGGTTGTCACATCACAGCGGCCGTGGAAAAGCGCCGCAGCCGATTTTTAAGTTATTATTCAATTTACAATAAAATCAATTTCTGGGTTGAGGTGTACATTAAAAAAGAAAGAATTTTAACGGAATATGAATGACAACAGTTTGCTAAACATCATTTTTATTTGAAAGTTTTCGCCGCAAAGAAGTCAACTCTGTCATCTCTTGGTGCTCCATTGCTACCTACTGTTTTGAGGCAGCATCCAGATGCATTTCCCCAAGCAGTTGGTCCAGGTTTCACAACGTTATAGCTATTGCATCTAGCATCAGCATTGCAAACTCTTGCACATCTTCCAACGCTTGATCCATCTACAAAGCATTTGATATCATCTCCTCCGTGATCAAACGATGGCGTCTTGTCCCAGCCGGCAATCTTTGAAGCTACCCAAAAGTTGACTCTCTTGTTTGAAGGAAGTTGAGGATTTCCAACAACATTTTGGTTGTAAATGCTGCTCTTTGTGCAGCATCCTGATGTAGTATCTGACCAAACACCTAAAGTGACTTCATTTACTCCAATACATTTAGGATCGTTGTTACACTCGTACGCACAGCTAGAAACGTCTCTTCCATCGTTATAACAATTGATATCCCCTCCTCCATGGTCGTATCTTGGTACGTACTTCCAGTTTCTAGATACATCTACTTGATTCTTGTTTTGAGTGGGTACATACCAGTTGACTAGCGCGTTCTTACTTGCTGCGCCTAATCCACTCTTCCAGCAACAGCCACCGCCGTTTGGTGCCCATCCACCTTTTAATACCTCAGCAACACCGACACACTTGCTATCTTTGGCACAAGCATCTAAACATTGAGTGACTGGTTCGAGGTTGGTTAGACAAGTGATATCATTTCCAGGGTAATCAACACCTCTTGTTTGAGTGAAGCTGTTTTTAGGGCGAAGGTATGATACGAGGAGCGATTTGTCTTCAGCAACCTTGTTGTTGTTGTATGTAGGAAGGTAAAGGTTAACAAATGAGTTCTTTAATGGCACTCCGAATCCTTTCTTCCAGCAGCATCCTCCTCCGTTTGGTCCCCATCCACCTTTTAGTACCTCAGCGACACTCGTACATGTGGTATCTTTCGCACATGCTTCCAAGCATTGGGACACTGGTTCATTATTAGTTAAGCAGGTGATATCATTTCCAGGGTAATCCAGTCCTTTTGTCACAACGAATTTGTTGACTGTTGATGGTGCGGCGTACCAATTAACAAGAGAATTCTTGCTTGCTGCACCTAATCCATTCTTCCAGCAACAGCCGCCGCTTTCCGGTCCCCATAGACCTTTTAGCACCTCAACAGCTCCAACACACCTGCCGTCCCTGGCACAAGCGTCTAAACATTGAGAAACTGGTTCATTATTTCTTAAACAGTTGATATCATTTCCAGGATAATCCAGTCCTTTTGTTAGAACAAAGTTGCTAGTTTTCGCTGGAGTGGCGTAATAGTTAACAAACTGATTCTTTAATGGGTTTCCGAACGAGTTCTTTAGGCAACAGCCTCCACCGTTTGGTCCCCATCCACCATTCAATACTTCGACAACACCAACACAAGTGTTGTCTTTGGCGCATGCATCTAAGCACTGGGACACAGGTTCATGATTAGTTAAGCACTTGATGTCGTTTCCAGGGTAATCAACACCTCTTGTTTGAACAACGTTTTGAGAGGTACTTGGAAGTGCATTCATCCAACAGCATCCTCCTTTACTACCTGCTCCCCAGAAATCAGGCAATATTTGTACAACTGCTACACATTTACTGTCCAAGTCGCACTTGTTGATACATTCTTGAGTGCTTTCTCCATTTTGTAGGCATCCTAGATTTTCACCAACAAAATCTTCTTGATATAACGCGTCGTATATAGTTGGAGAGTTTCCAATGATTGATCCAATGTTTGTAGCCCTCTCAATTTCACTACTTGTTGCGTTCTTTTCTTGGTTTATAACGAACTGGTATTGATTATTCTTGTTTGCGTCTAAAGCGTTGAATACTGCTCCTCCACTTGCGAATTGAACGTATTTTTTATCGTAGACATTTTGAAGGTAGACGAATTGATTGTCAGCGTTGACAAGATTGAATGTGCTACCTTGCTTGAATTGATCGGAACCATCATCCTTAAGTAGTTGCAAGATGTTGTTCTTCGAACTCAAGAAATAGTTGGTATGTAAAGGGTTTTCAAATCTGAAGGAATTAGGTGTTGCACCTTGGCGAATAACGTGAGAGAATCTATGATATGAGTTGACTAACAAGTCAGTTGTTTGATCTACAAGATCAAGCTTGTTGAAGTTAACACGAAGAGCGGCATTATTATTTGCTGCTAGCCTTATGGAATATGTACCTCCCACTGATAGGGTTTTATAAGTTACAACAGGTGCAGATGTGGTTACAGTTTTTGGTGCAGTGGTGCTAGTTGGCGCAGATGTAGTGCTCGCTGTATCTACAGTGTAGCTCTCCCATCCAGAAAAATCGTCACTGAGACCTTGCGATCCAATAGATTTGAGTGTGATCCATGTCTTACTCGGGTTCAAAGCGAATCCTTTGCATTGTGGTAGGCTTGCACAGACAGACTTAGCTCTATCAATATCAGCTTTGCTACTGACCTTGACTCTTGTGCAGCAGGCTTCATTCATTTCATCAGCGCTCTTTACGTTGAAGTCATTGCCATTGATTACTTTGTTGGTGTAAGTAGTGTATGATACGATAGGTGCAGATGTAGTAGCGATTGGTGCAGATGTGGTAGCAATGGGTGCTGTAGTTGAAACCGCTTTCTCAATAGTGTAGCTCTCCCATCCAGAAAAATCGTCACTGAGACCTTGTGATCCAGTAGATTTGAGTGTGATCCATGTCTTACTCGGGTTCAAAACGAATCCTTTGCATTGTGGTAGGCTTGCACAGACAGACTTAGCTCTATCAATATCAGCTTTGCTACTGACCTTGACTCTTGTGCAGCAGGCTTCATTCATTTCATCAGCGCTCTTTACGTTGAAGTCATTGCCATTGATTACTTTGTTGGTGTAAGTAGTGTATGATACGATAGGTGCAGATGCTGCAACTGTGGGTGCAACTGTCTTGGTAGTTGGTACAGATGTAGTCGCTGGTGCAGAAGAGGTGGAGGTGGGTGCAGAAGAGGTAGCGGTGGGTGCCACTGTCTTGGTAGTTGGTACAGATGTAGTCGCTGGTGCAGAAGAGGTGGAGGTGGGTGCAGATGAGGTAGCGGTGGGTGCAACTGCCTTGGTAGTTGGCACAGATGTAGTCGCTGGTGCAGATGAGGTAGTGGTGGGTGCAACTGTCTTGGTAGTTGGTACAGATGTAGTCGCTAGTGCAGAAGAGGTAGATGTGGGTGCAGCTGTCTTGGTATTTGGTACAGATGCTGTGGATTTTGGTTCTGTAGTAGATTTAGATGAGCTGGGAGAAGAAACAATTGTTTTTTCTGCACCCGAGATCTCAGTAGTAGCAGGGTTGGCTGTATTGGTTTGTACTTTGGTATTTGAAGATAACTCAGTTGTCTGAGGTTTGGCCATAGCAGGGATATTGGTAGTTGGAGTGTTGCGCTCATCGGGGGCTGAGGTTGTTAATACAGAAGATTTGGTTGTAGATTGGTTTGAATCAGTAGCAATGGGTGCTTTGGTGCTTGGCACCAAGTTAGGGGTCGGTTTTATGGTTACAGTTTTGGTGGGTTCTTGAGTAGGGTTTCTTGTTACAGTTGCGGTTACTTGAAGTGTAGAGGTAGGCTTAGGAGGGGTAGTTTCTTTAGTACAAACTTTCAATTTTTCATAGAAGCACTCTGTGTCAATCTCGAAGTTCTCGCCTTGGAGATATAGATTCGAGCTCAATGATTTTGATGAAGGTTCACATTGTTTAGCGGAAGATAGAACGCATTCGACGCTAGCGACTGTATTCTTTGTTCCATCATGAACGTTGATCCTCGATGAACTACACTTTTTACACACAGTAAATACGAAGAGACACAGAACTGCGATGAGTACTGTATGTATTCTGCTCATTTTACTCTACGTAAGCTGCGGAAAAAATAAAAATATTTTCGAATTTAATGCTTGCGGTGTCCGAACGGGCCCCATTGCCTGTTTTGATCTGTTTCTGCGCAGATCTTACTTAATTTATTCCAAAATTTCTATTCCAAGAATACAGTAGCAACGCTTCGTTTACGAATACGCATCATTTGATTTCTCAATTGTGTTTTGTTATTAAATGTTTCAAATCTTTAAATTAATTGTTGTCAAAATATCATTTCAATCGCCTAAGTTGCATTTTCAGTCCTCTGCTGTTTGGCGGAGTCTAAACAACTTGTGTTACAATCAACGTTGAAGTTGTTTGAAAATGAATGGAGTGGAGAAAGTGGTGATAGATCTATCACCTGAACCTATTACTCCACAAGGGCCAAACGATACCAATGTACTACTAAACATCACAATACAACAAAATGAAACCAATCAAAAAGATCAAAAGGAATATGAACATTTGACCGCCGGCATGCAGATGCTTGTAGCTCGTCGATATGTAACACTCGTGCTAATTCCAATGTTTATTTTCTTGCTAGCATCACTATTAACTCTATCACTTGTTGCGTTTTTAGGACCTTATACTTTCGTTGCAGTTGAAGACAGAACATCTTTTAGGAATGGAATTATTGGAGGTATATCGGGTGAATCAGCATATTATGTTTTGTATCTCGCCGCCATCTTAGTCGGTATATTGATATCTCCATCAGAGTTAATTCTAAAGGCAAGCGGTCTGCGATTCAAAAGATTTGTCGTGACAAAAGAGGGAATGATGAGGTTCTTTATTGCAATGGTATTTCTTTTATGGGTTTGGTTGCTAATAGTCCCTATGATGATTATAATGTTTTGTTGCATGTGTTTAAAGTTCAATGCTCAAGGGTGTAGGTTAAGACGACCCAAACTTGATGATTGTGTTTGTAGAAGCTATATGGACTGCTTCAACTTCTTTTGTGATTTTAATAGATGCGGAGATTGTGGCTGCTCTTCAGTCACGTTATCTCGGTGTTTTTGTTGTTTGTTGATGGATGTACAACACCTTGACGCAAAGTTCAAAATTCTAGATTACACCAACATCTTATGGTATTTCTTTTATTTGACATATTGCACACTAGATCCTCAAAAAGTATCCATGATCGAACAACAAGAAAGGGAGAGCATAATAACAAGGACGGCAAATGGTTCTTAAACATTTATTGTTTAAAATTTCAAATTACAATTTATGAGGTTTGCTTAGGGCATCTTAACAATGACCTTTGTGTCGCATTCGAATCTAGGATGGATCGAAATAAAAAATTGTTTGTGCCTATGATGATTTATTAAGCTTTATACTGTCGTTCATTTTTGTGTTTTAATGTTTTAACCTCTTGAAATTAATGTCATGGTTTCGATTCCTTCTCATCAATAGATTTTTGCGTTCTAATCAATGTTATTATTGTTTAATATGGAACCGAACACGTATTCCTCATTCATTAAATTTTTTGGGTGCTGTGGTTGATTTGTCTGAGTGGACTTTTTGAAAGATTCTTGCAACTATTTTCACTTAAAAATGTATTTGAATACTCGTACGTGCCATCAAACACATGGTTCGAGCATGTACAGTACGGTAGAAGAGCTTCCGAAAGGTAGAATCAATGTGAAAATGCTGGGGCTCACAGGCTCTTTGTAATTCTGTTCTTGCAGTCTATATTGATTCGTAGCTGATCAGGCGTAAGGGTGTTCGGTCATTACATTCTTTAATTTTTTGACCCCTTAAGAGTTAACCTGATGTCCTTGTTAACATAATGTCTATTTAAGACATTGAACATTTTTCAATAACCTTACTCACTTTGGTGATGTATTGGTCTTCAGTGATTTGACAAAAGCTCCTTCAAAAGTCGAGTAATACTGAATTAGTCCGTTAATTCTCCGATTCGGATAAAGTTTAAGAAAACTAAAATGGCCACTTTGATGGGACCGAGAGGTGTAAAGTTGATGGATGTGGGACCCTATTCTGCATATTCGTGCACTCAATGCCATAAGAGCCACATTAAATGCGACAAAAAACACCCATCTTGTACAAATTGTGAGAAAAGAAACAGGCATTGCACATATTCAAAAAACGAGAAGGCAAATGCCAAAATTAAGGCTGCCCCTACAGCTAAATCCACAGCCTCATCAAATAAATTAACCAATATTGCTCAAACCGAAAAGATCATCGAAAGTTGTATACCACACGCAGAATTACCACATTTGATAATCAACGAACGGGAGATGGAGCTTATTCGATTATATATGGTTTCCCGACATAACACTTTTAGTTACGAAAGCACTTGCCAGGCACTGCCAATAATGAACGTTGAAAAAACAAAATACATTATGAAATACATCAAAGAAGTTATTAGTACGGGTAAAGCAGAGGACGAACTAGAAGAAGAATTCAAAGAGAAGCCGACGAATGCCGAGCTATCCCTCATTTTTGTTACTCAAGGTAAGTCCACAATCACAACAATGCAGTAAAACAACATGATAGCCAATTCCTTCCATCGCACAAACAACAAATTAATGTCATTCCATTTGTTCGACAAAGCCAGAACTTTGTTACTACCTGTCATGGATCAAGTAGACAATGATTTTACCGTAGCTTCATGCTATGCTTTATTCTCCATATACCTTCTTAACGAAGGAGAGCTCAAGAAGGCTAATTTTTTCATTAGAAATTGCAGGTGCTACTTTGAGTTTAATCAAGCAAAAGTGGATAAAGTTTATTATGAGTTTTTAAAAATGCTTCTTGAGGTTATAGATTACGTTTGGAACGAGACCACAACACCAAGAGATTTATTTACGGGCGCCATCAAGACATATGAGATCTATCAACAAATGTACGATAATGCCACAAGAGCAAACATTGTTCGACCATCGCGGTTACATTTGGAAAAGACGCCACAACTAATCGACGACATTATTCATGACTTTTTCGAACTTTTTCGAAAGCTGCCCGTTAACCTCCCAAAAACAGATGTAGATATCAAAATGCTTAGTTTCATCATGTCTGCGCAAGCATCAAAAATTCAGTACATGAACGAATACGGATTGATATCGACGCCCGAATGTTTGACCGCCGCGAACAATTTATCACAATTGGTTGAATCTGAAACGTTCCCGATGACATACCTAATGAATAGTATTTGTCTTATCGAGGCTGCACGTGTTCACATGCAATACTTGTTGGTACAGGAAACTCCGGATCTAATTATAAATATCAGAAGAGATCTGCGGGGACTTCAGATCATGGCCGATCGGTATCCGCTGGTAGTGCAGAGACATGGAGAATTCATTAATGGTTTACAGACTTTGGTTCGAATGTATGATGACAGGTGATGTGGAGTGTAAAGATTTTGTTTATAATCTTCAAAGACTTGTAGGGTTGTTCAATAAATTATTGTTATCTTTATTACAATGGTACGTGCAAGACTTTGGTGTGAACGTTTTTTGAGCACATACACGAGATGTCTGGTAGGATATGTCATGTGCGGCATCAACATGGCCTAGCTACGTCCTTATTCTCCTCGACCAAACATTGACGACATCACAACTACTATGCCGTGTATTACAGCACATTTTAACATTTAACTAGTTCGTTAGAGTAATAATTTCATGATTTAATCTACGAAACTACTGTAGATATTACAAAACTTATGAGGTTAGTGCTTTAGTTGAACTTAAAACAACTATGTTAATAATGTTCGCTTATATCAGTTGGTAATCCAAAAATAGATAGCTGCTTTAACACGGCAGAGGTCGTCGGTTCGATTCCGGCAGCGAATAAATTATTATGCCTATATGCTTTCATATCGTTGGTAATATTGCTTTTGAGATATTTTGTTATTGATGTTTGTTGTAAACAAACTGAAGTTTTCCTAGTCAATCAGGAGTTGAGTATAAATTCATAGTACCGGTCGTACCGCTTGAATTTTATTTTCTTTGGATACACACATTTTGTTTTGTTTGGTAGTTTTCGCGTTTATTAGTAAGGGTGGAGAGCATATAGAGGTGGATCAAGAATATCATAGGAGGGAAAAATAATATGATTAATGAATGATATACTCATTCGTTGGATAGATGGTTAAAGATAAGAGTACAATAGCGAAAAAGTTATTGAAAGTCCAGGGGAAATCAGGTAAAGAAGAGTTGAAGATTGTATCATACGGATTGGGACCCAGGAGGTTCCTAAAAATATTGGATTGAAGTTGTATATGGTGAGCTACGAATGTAGGGAGTTGAGGCTTCAATACACGGAGTAGCAGTTGCATTAATCCAATTAGGGATAAAGTGAGAAGGCATAATAGCAATAGAGTCAGGATCATGAGAGATTGATGTAATTAAAGGTGAGAAGTGAGGTGTTGTATTATCCTTAGAAATAAACGTCATATTTGAACAACTCCTGATTGTAAAGCATTATGTGGACATATCTTATTTTAATCGTTTTAGTCACGTTCTTTTGACAACCTTGAATTGGTCTAGTAAATACATTATAATCTCACGGACAACGTCGCATTAGTTGTATTGTGATATTACTTCTAATCCAGGGATGATTATATCAGGAGGGCTATCAGCCAATGCCGTTTGGAGTCACTTTACTGGCTTTACTACATTCCACAACAAGAACACAAATTGATCTATTGTTGTTGACTTTAGTGACCCATCAAGTACGTACCACAAAAATTACTACAAACTCACAAAACATTTTGATTGAGAAAGGAAATAGGGCGACTGAAGCTCAAACATTAAATACGAGTATGATGTTGCAGTTGATCTGGAACACGTGAGATCAACCATTGCATTGTTGAATAGTGAGAATGGTGAGAAGTGTCTTGCATGTGATAATAAAGCATCTGTTGCGCTTTAAATTTAAACTTTATTTAAAAGAGGTGATGAGAGGCAAGAGTAAAAAAAGTTAAAATGATAATTTACAAAGGATTTAGATTTTTTTATTATATCAATCATCTGTCCACAATAACTCATTCTCTTCTTACTAGAGCATGTGTCAAGTAGGAAAGTGACGCATCGGTGATTTGTCTACAACCACCTATGCAAAGATTTCGTATTCCTTCAAGATGCATAATTGCTGCATCAGTAACCTTATAACAACAATCAATATTAAGAGTATGTATTCCTTTTAGATGAGCAAAACACGCACCCGTAATCTTTTTGCAATTGTGCATGTTAAGAGTGTGTATTCCTTCTAGATGCACAATTGCTGCATCTGTAACATCATAGCAATTACCCATGTTAAGAGTGTGTATTCCTTTTAAATGAACAAACGACGTTCCAGTGATTTGATTACAACTATTAATGACAAGGGTGTGTATTCCTTCGAGATGAACAAGTGCCGCATCGGTAATTCGAGAGCAACCATACATGTCTAGAGTATGTATCCCTTTGAGATAAACAACAGCTGCATTGGTTATTTTATAGCAAAAGCCAATGTCAAGGGTGTGTATTCCCTTTAAATGAGCAAGTGCTGCGTCGGTGATTAGTTTAGAACTCCTTACGCCAAGAGTATGTATTCCTTTGAGATGAACGAACGCTTCATCTGTGATCTGTTCGCAACGACCCATGTCAAGAGTGTGTATTCCTTCGAGGTGAGCAAGTACAGAGTCGGTTATTTGATAGCAACCACTTAAATAAAGAGCTTGTATTCCTTTGAGATGAACGAACGACTTACCGGTGATTTGTTGACAACTCCTCATGTCGAGGGTGTGTATTCCTTCGAGGTGGATGAGTGCTGCGTCTGTGATTTGATTGCAACTACTCATGTATAGAGTGTGTATTCCTTTGAGGTGGACGAATGCTGCATTGGTTATTTGTTTACAACCACTAATGTTGAGAGTATGTATTCCTTTGAGATGAGAAAGTGCTGCGTTGGTGATTTGATTGCATCTACTCATAAAAAGAGTGTGTATTCCTTTGAGATGAACGAATGCCGCGTCGGTAATCTGATGGCAACCACTCATGTCAAGGTCGTGTATTCCTTCGAGATGGACAAATGATGCACTAGTGATTTGTTTGCAATCTTCCATGTATAAATGTTGTATTCCCCTAAAGCATCCTCTTGTGATGTCCTCGTCTTTGACTTTTTCGCAAGCACTGTACTTCTTATATTTTGTCGCTCTCGGATCTCTACTATATTTATTAATATCAGTGCACGTACAACATAATAAGATCCAGCTCCTTGTGGTCATAAAAGAGGCGATGTGAAAAAGAACGTCTTCACATTCAAAAATCGAACTCTTCACATCGCTATGGTGTATCTCTGTAATCAGCATCGACGGTATTGGCATTGGTTTTTTTCATCAACTGTCACCATCTTTACCAGATGAGCCTGTTTGGAGTATTACAAAAATGTTGTAGTGATTATGCACAAAACAAAACAGATCAGATAGGGCTCCAAGCGAAATGATTGTTTCGAAATCTTCACTACTTTCGTTATTTTCATTTCGATTCAACTTTCAACAAATCTCGGCTTATAATTTTGCACAAATCAAATGAAAGAATGTGAAGACACAAAAATAGACATAAACAATGTTGGATTCAAACAAGTTTTAAAAGTGTACAATATTTGTTTGAGCGTTAACAAATAAATCATTTAATTCACTCACACGATGTTTTTCCTCGAATCTCTGATTCACCGGGTTGTGGCTCGTAACCTGCACTTGTTGGTCCAACTCGGTCTTAACCCTCTATACAACATCCTGCAAGGAAGGTCGTCATGAACTTATTTCTAATCCTTCTATTATTTTGCAAGATTTTTGTCAGTTCAAATCAGATAAGGAAGTTAATATTGAATAAGTTGTTGGGGACGAACTGTCTGCTTGTCCCGTGACTGGTCCACAATCAAGCGCACGATGTTATTGATCCATCATGCTCGTGCTCGCTCCGGTGATGAGAAACGAAATCACCCTGATTAAAATGCCATGTTCAAACAACAATTTTTGTAGCAAAGTAACCACGGTAACACAATGTGGTAGTTGATGGTATCCTCTATGGTGGACGTTGTCTAAACGTATATATAAATCATCTTGTTGGTCTTATCAATATTTCTATCTTGTAATGATACTGTATTTATTTGGGTTCGTTACTAGTGGTGCGTCTCCACACCACTGTTCACACTCCTGGTAAAAGTTTGCGAGTCAACCGTGGTTACAAAGTCATCTCCGATCTTGTAAAAATTTTTAACGTTAATAACCCTCATCGTCCAAAACCGGGTAAAATTGAAGTTGCCTTAGAGTTTTGTGAAGTGACAGCTGTCAATTAACAAATAAACAATATGTCGGCCGAAGAAGACAAGGACATCGGTATATTCGGTAGAAGTGTGGACGAAATAGATGACGTCGCACTCATTCGTAAGCCGTCATTAGATAAAGTAGCAGAGCTGCTGAAGAAACGTTACTTTGAAAAGAATTTTTATGTAATGACAAACTACTTTTGTAACGATCTAACAACAATAGACATATGCAGGAAGCAGTGTTATCGCGTTGAACCCATATCAGCAAACAAACTTATATGAAGAGAGCGTTCAGAAACTTTATGGAAATCATGCACCAAATGCTCTTGCACCCCATTTATATTCGGTTGCAGAGAATGCTGTCAAAACAGTGAAGGAAACTGGTCAGCCCCAGTCCATCATTGTCACAGGAGAATCGGGTGCTGGAAAAACAGAATCCGCTAAGAAAGTCATGGAGTATGTTACACAAGCAAGTGAATCCTACGGCAAAGTAACAGAGGAGATCAAGCAGACAATTTTGAAGAGTAATCCGCTTATTGAAGCATTTGGTAATGCCGTAACCGCTCTAAATGACAACTCGTCGCGTTTTGGGAAGTACACTGAGATGATGTTCGACGACTCTGGAATCATTCTTGGTGCACAAATCACAACACAACTATTAGAAAAGACAAGAGTCGTGAAGCAAAAGAAAGGAGAACGTAACTTCCACATCTTTTATCAATTGCTTGCAGGCTGCGAGGATGATGTCAAGAAGGCTCTTGGACTCGACAAACCACCTCAGGATTACGAATACCTAAAAGGAAATGGAGTAGAGACAAACATTAACGATCTATCACTATATAGAGTCACCCTCCAAAGCATGACTGACGTGGGAATTTCTGACGTTGAGCAGTTCGAGATCATTCGTCTACTTGCAGGTATTCTTCACTTGGGTAACATTGACTTTGAGTTACAAAGCGGTGCATCAACCGACACCGCATCCACAGTCATTGAGAATGAAAGCGAGAACAAGTCCACTAAATTCAAGTCCAACAGTGCTCCTCTGCTACAACTTATTGTTCAGTGCTGGCAATTAAGTAACGTCAATCAACTTCAAGATGCATTAATGTTCCGCACCATTCATGTTCGTGGACAAAAGATGAACGTTTACCATAAATCAGTAGAGGCTTGTAGAGCCAACCGAGATGCACTGGCAAAATCCATCTACGAGAGATTGTTCATGTGGTTGATTAGACGCATTAATGAGGCCTTGGTTGTAGAGGAACAATCAACAGGAAAACATACCAGCATTGGTGTTTTGGACATTTCTGGTTTTGAAGTACAGGAGCAAACTAGTGAGAAGAAGAGTGACAATGGTCTCGAGCAGTTTAACATTAATTACGTCAACGAAAAGATCCAACAGACAGTCCAAAACACATTGATCCAGGAACAACAAGAATACGTCAAGCAAGGAGTTGAGTTGACTACGATCCAAAGTCCAAATTCCGCCACACCCAACTCTGGCACCCCCAACTCTAACGCAGGAACACCAAATGCTGCCACTCCACAAGATGAGCCACAAGTGATTGAAGCCGTCGATAAATGCTTGACTGTCATTGAGAGCGTAAGTGTACCTTTAATTCCTTTCACTAATCTTTTATAGAAACCAATCGGAATCTATTCCCTCTTGAACGAACAATCATTGATGCCAAACGGAAAAGATCAAGGTCTCGTCGAACGCATGAACGCCACCATGTTGGGTCAACCAAAATACGAAGCACTCAAAAAACATCGTTTCGGAAATACATTATTCAACTTGGTCCATTACACATCACAAGTCACTTATGATTCCAAAGGATGGTTGGACATGAACAGAGACACTTTAATCAACGATCACATTCAACTCATGACGTCGAGTCAAAGCGACTTGGTCCATCAACTTTTCGATCTTGAATCATCGGTCAGCCACAACAAACTCCAAACCACCATTGCACATCAATTGCAAACCGACGTTGTAAACTTGTTGAACAAACTAACCAACCAAAAACAACATTACATCATGTGCATCAAACCCAATCAATCCAAAGCCGCTCAGCAAGTCGACGATTCCCTCCTGAACCAACAAATTCGTTATTTGGGCTTATTACATTTGATCAAAACCATTCAAAATGGATTCTACACATCATTCGATCTACGTCACTTTTTAGAACGTTTCGGAGAAAGTTGTAACATGTTCCCGCTGCGTTACAATTTCCATCAGATCACCGATCAACAAGCATTAAGATGGGCATGCGAACTCACGTGCAGAACCAACGGAATCACCAATTACGGAATCGGCCATTCCAAAATCTTTTTGAAATCATCTCATGACATTGTCGTGCTTAATGCCATCCTCAAGAATCGTCTACACATGGTCGCCAAGAAAATCCAAGCAGCTTATCGTCGATACAAGTATCGCGAATACGAACAAGTCAGATTAGAACAAGAAAGAATCGAAAACGAAAGATTGCGTCGATTAGAATTAGAGCGCCTCGAAAAGGAGCGTCTGCTCCGATTAGAGCTCGAAGAGAGATTAAGACAAGAAGAACTAATCAGATTAGAAGAAGAGCGCCAGTTGGAACTACAGAGAGAATTGGAGCGATTGGAACGAGAGAGAATCGAAAGAGAGCGATTGGAACAATTGGAGAGAGAACGATTGGAACAAGAACGAATTCAACGAGAATTGGAACTAGCCAGGATCGAACAAGAAGCTAGAAATCAAGTATATCAAGATTTGGACAAATTGAGATTCCGTCAGGAACATCAAGAAATGTTAAATGCACCCGTCGTGTACAAGGGTAACGTCGATCAATTGACTCCCATATCCATGATCAAGTACACAAAAACAAATCGTGGAAAGATGGTCCAGGTCGTCATTCCTGATTCGCCCGATCCATTCTCTGGTCAGAAATTAAGAAGGAGAGCTAGTTTCGATCAACAGAGCAGAATGAATACCGATAATGGAAAACATGATTACATGAGGATGCAATTTTCGGATTTGATGGATCAATTACATCACGAAAATGGTGATTTCAAAGTTTACTTTAGCGCAGTGATGAGACAATACAGCACGAGCGACGATCGCTTGAACAGAAGAGACGTCATGATTTTGATCACCGATCGTGCATTTTACATTGTGGATCAACACGGGTACTTGATTCTCAAGACGATCCCATTCGTCGAAATTCAATCCGTATCGCTCAGCACATTACCGGATGGATTCGTAATCTTCCACGCGATTCAATTCGACATTGTCTTGGAATCTGCATTAAAGACCATTTTGGTCAAAATCACATCGCAGAGGGTCAAATTGAAATTCAGAGTGAGCGACGAAATTAACGTTCGAATCAAGAATGTGAGCGGATCCAAAATCTTGCACTTTATAGAAACAAGAAGAAGGTTGCCCATCAAGACGTTCCATGACGCCGTCACTCCTGCATTAACCGTAGGAACACCCGATTATCGCGGAACAGAGGACCACGATCAAGGATTAGCTGCAGTACGTACCGAAACACAAGTGATACGTACCGAATTAGGTGCCGACATTCTGGTCAGAATCAACAGATCTGATTTGTTACTACAAAGCGGCACTCCCACTCCCATGCGATCCAGAGTAATGGACGTTTACCGCGGCGAAAAGCTCCGCAGAAGAGCCAGCTTACTAAAGTGGTACGCTGGTGATTACTTGCGACTCAACCAACACGAATCGTTCATCAGGAAATTACCATCCGATGATTGCAATGTGTTATTTAGTGCGACGGTCGATAAGGTCGATCACAATTTGAGAATCAGAGAGCGCAAATTAATCGTCACCGAAAAAAACATTTACTTATGTAGCGCAGATATGAAAATCAAACGCACCATAGAGCTCACCAGCGTGATGAGCATTGGTGTTTCTACGTTTAGAGATGGATTCTTGGTTCTAAATTTGGATTCGCATTCCGATTACCTAATCAATTCTCCACTCGACAAAACCGAATTGATCAAAATCATAATCGAACAACAAAAAAGAGTGTTGAATAGTCAAGCTCTTGCAGGACGCGACATGATTCGCAATTCGGATATGGACTCTGGAGGAGTCAAACCTGAACATGACCTTAGCGTTATTATTGGTTTGGAATTGGTGGTCGAAAATCGTTTATATTATTGTCCAGCAGCCAAGAAAAAACAAATGGAGCATGCAAATGGAAATGCAATTTCGGTAAATCCATTCGGACAAATCACGTTCAAACAAGAGGACGACACCACGATGGATTCCTCGGATAATGTGACTCCTGCATCCACTGTAACTCACACCAATAACGACCTAACCGTCAAGAGAAGAACGGCATCGTTTACGAACGTAAGCGTGGATGAATCGAGGACGGTAGAGTTTCAAGAAGATAACACCCAAGAAGTATTAGCGACTCTACACAGAACGCTTACTGGTATTCTAATCAAAGTCAATAACGATTTGGTAGATTCTGCTGATTTGCGCTTATCTCAAAGATCAACCGTAGATATTTACAACGGAAGAAAAGCTAGAAGAAGAGCTAGCATAAGCAGAGAACACATTGGTGATTACAGCGGTACAGGAACGGACGCGAGCAGAAATAAAACAAAGATCATGAACAAGAACAAGGACGCAATCATCTATTACTGCAGCAGCAGCACGAACGAGCATTTACACAAATTAACGGTCAACAAAGTCACCGAACAAGTAGTAAAGGGCAAAGATCTCATGTTGTTAATCACCGATGCTCACTTGTATCGAATCGATCCAAAGAGCGATTACAAGATTGAAAAGAAGGTTCCCATTCACTTGATTCGTGCAGTGAGCGTGAGCACGCTACAAGATAACGTTGTTTGTTTGCACATCAAGGACGACGACAACAACGCCGCTCAACAAATCATCAAGGACATGTTGTTGGAGTGCGAAAAGAAAACAGAATTGATCGAACAGATTTATGCAGCAGTCAATAACAAGAATAGACAATTGGGCGGCAAACCTTTACAGATTAACGTTTGTGATGAATTTGCGTACCGTGCGGAAATTGACAAGAACAATCAACAGGAACAAAGAAAGGTCAATTTTGTAATGGACCATGCGTCGAGAGAAACTCGTTTCGAGTACATTGCACCCACGAATAGAATCACGGTGCATGTGCATTACGAACAACCTCATTTGGTCCTTGAAGAGAGCTTTGTGTTCGTCAAGAATCAACAGAGGCCAATTCCCATCGGAACGGAACCCGTTACAATCCAAATGGGCAAGAATTGGGAGTACAACGTCGAGATTCGATTCTTTGTAAACAACAGGGCGTTGATTGGTTACAAATTCTACGAAAAGATCGACACCACCAGCAAGAGAAAGCAATATGTGAGCGACGTGAGCACTTTACAACCAAGAGGCGACCGTTATTCCATAAGTATGCCAGAGAGAAAGGTACAGAGGTCGTTGTTGAGCAAAACTAGAGTCAAGTGTAAGATGGTTGATCCGGTCGGTAGAACTATTTTTGTGTTGCGTTTTGTTTACGAAGTGAAATCAGGTTTATAATTCTTACAATAATAAAAATTCCTTTTTACTTAATTTTTGATTTATTTGGAACTGTTACAATGATCTAATTTTTAACCAATCGGTTCGAACCGATTTAAATTTAGCTGTAGTTTCAAGGATAAAACGTGGCTTTCATTCCATGATTCGAACATAAAAAATTTAAAACAAAACATGCAAATCTTCGTTAAGACACTTACAGGAAAGACTATCACTCTTGAAGTCGAACCAGGCGACAGCATTGATAACGTTAAGCAAAAGATCCAAGACAAGGAAGGAATCCCACCGGACCAACAAAGACTTATCTTCGCCGGAAAGCAGTTGGACGACGGACGCACATTGAGTGACTACAACATTCAAAAGGAATCTACTCTCCATTTGGTCCTACGTCTACGCGGTGGTATGCAAATCTTCGTTAAGACTTTGACTGGCAAGACAATTACTCTTGAAGTTGAACCTGGAGATAGCATTGATAATGTAAAGCAAAAGATCCAAGACAAGGAAGGAATCCCACCGGACCAACAAAGACTCATTTTTGCCGGAAAGCAGTTGGACGACGGACGTACTTTGAGTGATTACAACATCCAAAAGGAATCTACTTTGCACTTGGTATTGCGCCTACGTGGTGGTATGCAAATCTTCGTCAAAACCTTAACTGGTAAGACCATTACTCTAGAGGTCGAACCAGGTGACAGCATTGATAATGTAAAGCAAAAGATCCAAGACAAGGAAGGAATCCCACCGGACCAACAGAGACTTATCTTCGCCGGTAAGCAACTTGATGATGGACGCACATTGAGTGATTACAACATTCAAAAAGAGTCCACCTTGCATTTGGTTCTACGTCTACGTGGAGGAAACTAATTACCTGTAATAAATTGTACTTAATTAGATCATTTCTGTTTCTGCTCTCTTGTATGAGTATCTTGATGGCGACATCAGAAGCGTGTTACAAAATCAAATTTGAACCTTGATACCAAACTATCTACAACATTATCGGCAGTAATAACACAAGATTTGAATCTTGTTGTATGCTTTAAAAGTAAGGCATCACCAGAAAGGCAGAATTGAACTGCTACCACACTGTGGTCAATGGATTTGAAGTCCATTTCGAACCCCAGTCCGAATCATTCCGGCATAGAGTATGTGGAAATGCTAGTTGATTATGTAATTGCAATCAATAAAAGTCTTTATTGTGGTTCTCTAAAGTTTGAATTACAAAATATCATTGTTCTTCTGATTCTGTCGTTCACAACAAGAGCTCTTACATCAGCGTCAGTCTCTATGATGTACTCTTCATTTCCATTGGTGAAGAAACACAATTTTAAGCTCTGTACCCATCACTTTCCATTGCATCTCGTAGATTTTTGCAAAAGCCAACAAAAGCGTGACTCCTCAATACACACGCTTTTAATTTATTAATCCAAATTTTACATAAAACCTTTTTCTTTGAAGACGTTAAACAAATTTACTCTTAAATAACTTACTTTCAATGATTTTTCTCTTCATCAAATTTGGCATTCTTAATTAATTCAGATTTACTTTTCATAATAAACTTGATCATTCCAATTACTTTCCCAGTGTCACTAGACTTGAACAAGTCAATTAATAGATCAAGGTCAGGACCGACAAAGTTTAATGCCTAGCTCTTGTAATATTTCATGCTATTTTTCTGTTTTGTTCTTCTTGTGAGCTGCTATCATCTGAGCAGCTACTTCAGAAACACCTTGGTTCATGATGCGCTGAGTTTTTTCCACTCAGAAACACCTTAGTTCATAATGCAACAGTGGCATTTTGGTTGGCGCTAATAACAGCGCCATCTATAGCTCCATGGAAATATGCCCAGCTAACGTTTGTTGAAATTTCATTAATAAATCATTACAGAACTTCTTTTTTGCTGTGTACATTATATTTTGCAATCCGTGGATGGTAATCGTCACTTCATTTGATTCTTCAGCTCTTTGGTATTTTGAATACCTTCCAATATATATGGAACTCATCTTCTGTCGCATGTCCAAGACTAATTTCAGGCAATTCAACTTTAAATTAAACCTTCGACACAAATTCGCAAGAATTGTAGTCCGCTGTTCCTCGAACTACGAAATTTGATCAATCAAAGTTACTTTTATTGCACTCTTGGTGATCCCAGTTCTCCCACGCTCGTAGGGGTGATTCTGAGATTGTTTAGTGATTTATGATAATTACTTGAGCGCCTCGATGAATTTATACGATCGAGGTCTCTCTGCGTCTTGTTCTTGGTCTTGACATCAACTTTATAAGTAATCATGTTTTCGTAGTCGATTGTAAATGAGTCAACCACTTCTCAAAAGAATGCACACCGACGATAAAATATTCATTAAGATATGAAAAGAGCTCTCAATGATTCGGAAGATCAGAATACAAGTCAAAATAAGATTATTTAAAAGACTACACATTTATTAGAGGGATTCATGTATGACTTTGGAGCGCAGGAGTACAGTTTCGAAAAATAAGGATCATTTTGCAAAACGCCAATTACTCGATATTTTCGAGGAGAGTGTACATCCGTCTTTACTCTCATTTTTATAACTTGGTCACGTTCCTTTCCACACCAACTATGAGCATAAGCCACATAAAACAATTGGGAATTGGTTAGTTCCGGAACTACAGATTTCGCATCAGCGTCACTTCCAGCCGCTTCTCGGTACGCAAAATAAGCGCTCTTTGTTCCAGCATTATCAGCAATATTCTCTCCTAAAGTCAAATTACCATTCAAAAACACACCTGGAAGAGGCTCGAACTGTGAATATTGGTCTGATAAACATTTTGCTTTTTCTTTGAACAAGGAAGCTACTTTTGGAGTCCACCAATCTTCCATCTTTCCAGTTCCATCGTAGAGTCTACCTTGGTCATCAAATCCATGAGAAATTTCATGGCCCATTGCACAACCTATACCACCGTAGTTGTAGGCTAGTGGTTGTTCACTAGAGAAGAAGGGTGTTTGTAGTATTCCAGCTGGAAATACGATTTGGTTGAGTGTTGGATCATAGTATGCATTGATAGTCTGTGGAGTCATCTGCCACTCTTCATGATCTACTTTCTTGTTCTTTATTTTATTTACTGTATTTTTCCATTGATATAATCTTGCCTGCATCTTGTTTGTAAAGTATTCATGAGAATCTACTTGCAAAGAGTCATAAGTGGGCCATTTGTCGGGATGTCCGACCATTGCACTGAATAGGGATAGTTTTTTAAGTGCCCTCTCTCGAGTGGCTTCATCCATCCATTTAGCCTCTGAAAGAGTCTTGTTGTACTGAATTAAGAGCTTCTCCACAAGATTGGAGACTTGTTGTTTGCTCTTCCCAGGAAACATTCCTTCAACAAAGTACTTTGAGAGAAGCATGCCGAGACTCTCGTCAGTGGACTTTATGCATACGACCTTGCGCTCAAGTTGCACTTTTGCACCACTGAGAAACTTTCCATAAAACTCGAAAGTTTCTTGATTAACGACTTTGTTCATATAAGATGACGTAGAGTGTATTACTGAGAATAGAAGGTAGTCAATATAATGTTGTGGGGTCAATGTCTTGTTTGTAAATATTTTGTCAAGTGATTTGAAGTATTTGGGTGTTATGACATTTACTTCACTAATATTAATACCAACAGAAACAAAGTAATCTTCCCAATGGATACTTGGTGTATTTACTTTTAGCTCCTCTACTGACATTTTATTAAAAGTCTTTATCGGGTCACGGAGCTCATCATTATCGATTGTAATGGATGCCAAATGTTTTTCAAACGCAATCACTCTTACTGCCCTGTCATGAGCGTTATCCAAGGAATACAAGTCGAACATATTTTTGATATGTATGGTGTAGCGATCAACGGTCTCAGTATCTTGATAATAACTCTTATCAGGTAATTGCAACCCGCTTTGACTAAGTTGTGCAAGATATTGTTCGGGAATCTTAGAGTCCACAGAGACATCTAAGTTAAATAACACATCGTAACGACTCTGGTGTAATTTACCCATCACTTTGAAAAGTGATTGGGGGAACGAAGAAGCTATTGAGTTTATTTCTTGAATAGTATGATATAATAACTGTTGGTGTTGTTTACTTTCAATCTCTCCTTCGTTCATACATGAGGTCCAGAAAGAAGCAAGTTTGGTATCTAGTTTAGATGTGTCCGAGAATAGTTTGTTATAAAATTGTTTGCTGGCTTCCACAATTGCATCATCGGCCATTACTAGTATACTCTTATCGTCTGTCATAGTAGTGTTTTTCATCCAACCTCCACAAGCATACTGATAGAAATCTTCGCATGGATCAACTGAGAAGTCCATCGCACTTCGAACCTTCTGTGCAAAGTCGTTGTGTGCGGAGACTTTAATACTAACACAAAGCACTTGGGTAAATGATAATATGAGTGCTGACAATACAATCAACGTGTTCATTCTGATTATTTTATTGTTGT
>JAOPGA020001737.1:0-12425 GCA_026419775.2 Acrasis kona | reverse complement strand
ATGGGTGGTTTTGGTTCTGGATACTGCAACTATTGCCATGATCATCACAATAAGTATTAGGGCTGTGTTAACAACATTCCACACTATTTGTATTCTATTGACGATCATTTTATTCTTGTCCAAAAGATTGGTAGTCTCCATAGTTGTGTTAACTCTATGCTTCTGATTGTGGTTACGAATGTTGTTGAGTTTGACAATAAAACATTGTAATAGCTATCCACTAAATAATGGAGTTATATCATCTCGAGGAGACTATAGTTACATATGCAACGCTCAGCACGACTGGCACAGTTAATTGTGTTATGAATTTAGTCCCAGCTTCCTTCTTCAATGTTCGCCTATATAATTTATAGAAATCGGTGATGTTTTCGAGTCAAAAATCATTAAAGGAAAGGAGTAAATGAAACACAACCAGCTCAATGTAGAATTATTTATTAACAGATGACTAAAAGTTTATCTTTGTTGAACAATTATCACGGTTGGTGACGCGTGGTTTCTGTTCTCCTCGTTAACCATTCCTGGAATCAAGCAAATGTCAATAAGTAATCCAAACCCAAGAAGACCACCAGTGAAGAGCCAAAGGAGACCAGTAAATGTTCTGTTGAGGTAGAACCTGTGAATACCTAAAAATCCAAGGAAGAACCACAAGAGGTATGCCACCTTAAAACAAGTTAGAGGTATGATCGCATAGCAGTACTTACCAACATACTCTTCTCAGCCATTGTTTCTGTGCCTTTGTGTAAATTTACTTGTTAATTTGGATATCCCTTTATACGTTGTCTGAGGTTGACTGTCTAAATGTCAAACTACACATCATTTACAATTACTTTAATTGTACAAGGACCCGAAGTGATCTTTTTTAATTGCCGAGCCTACCAATTAAACGCATACCTTTCTATCATCCTAATTGACCCTTCCATAATATCAGACGTTCACTACAATTGGTTGTTCAAACAAAAATAATCTTGAAACATGTCCTTCAAACCAGTGTGGCTAAACCTTAATGACGGAGTTATATTTTTGCTCACGACGAAGCCGCAGGAGTTTTAATAAAACAAAAAAGGAAATTGGGGTTAAACACCATTTATATATACAAAGTACGCTACGCTGCTACGCTGGATTGCAGCACTCTTCAGTTCCCTGTTGGTAAAGACACAGTAACCCTTCCCTTTCAAACACTTTCCCAATAGTACTTGAACATTACCACATCATGCTCCAAACTTGAAAATGCGTGGTCCTTTCTATCGTATAATAACAGCCTCTTCTTTGCAAAGTGTAGATAGATTTAAATACAGTTGCTATGCCTCTCCTCAAGTAATTGCCTGGGAGTCTTGAGTCTGGCCAATGAATGAACCATGGTGTATTGGTGTTCTTTTTTAAAATTTTTCTTCACAGAGCCAATAGAAATTAGTCAACTACAGGTTACAATAACTTGCACAATATGAAGCAAAAACAATATAAGAACAATGAAGTGCGAGATGATGTAAGAACAAGTAAAGCAGAAAGACCTCCTTTAATATCAGAGAATTCGCGATGATTTTGACATCTCCCAGTATTAATAACAGATCCAAAAACACTTCTTCTTCACAAGATTGCAGCATGTCTTTAAATTGTTGGGTGCTTTCTTTTACAATTTGTCTGTGCTCAATGTACTGCTTTGACTAACTGCGCGCAGGAAGCTACTTAAACCTCTACGATATTCAAAAAAATGCATTCTTGACATTTTGAACGCTTGCGATTGAAGTTGTTGCGCCGTTGGCATACGTTTGTTTGCTAACGCATCGTTTGTCAGGATGACCTGTTGCTGACCACTCCATAAAGTGATAGACATCTACGTCCTTGATGTGCTTGTGTCTATCGTCTGTCTTTTTCAATGGCTGGGGGAAAATAGTGACAACCTCTGGCAATGCATTGGAACATTTCTTTTGAATTGACTCCTGTGTGAATTTTGGATCAACAACCCAAAGTAAAGCAAAATTTTTATCTAGGCCAAAGTGAATGTCAGGCTCGTCAATTAGTTGCAAGTTGTTAAAAATCAAATCTTCAAACGTTGGAGCCTGACTCTCAACATTGTTTTGAGTTGATTCGAATGGAGTCATTCTTTTGCGCAAGTTGTGCTGCGAACGCTTTGAGGTAACGACGGCGTCAAAGTTATAAAAGACGTAAAAGCGGGCTTTGGCGAGATGACGACGGTAGCGAAGGTAATGTAGATTGTGTTCTTTTGTTTGGGGAAATGAGTCTGCTAATTTTGTAAGCTCGTCTTCTTCATTTTCGCTGCGTTCGGAAAGCAGACGGTTGTTGATAATAGAGTATTTACAAGGGGCTTGCTAGATAATAGAGTATTTCACACTTCCATATTACACGCTGGCTTGCCTCGCCAAGCGCGCTATAAAGAGATATGTCATACCAATTCACACGTCCACCTGTTACACGCTGGCTTGCCTCGCCAAGCACGCTACAAGGATTCAGTATGAGATTACTATTGCTCCAGTTCGTCCATGTGTTTTCAGTTGAGTAGTTTAGTTAGGAAAAGTACACATAAAATTCAGGGGATATAATAATTCTGTCTTTTGTATTTTTTGATATTGTTTATTGCATATTGGTATGGTGTTGAGTAAATTCTTGGCTTGTTCCACCACTGTCCCTGTCTTTCCTGTCTTCATGCTCATATCTTGCTCGTTTACACCTTCCTTTTTAATTAAAAAATTCCAAAGTTACACGTGAGCACAGCTCAAAAAACGAGATTTTGCTCACGAGATGATTTGGCAATACTTTTCCCAAAACGCACATAAATTGCGGCCGAGCAGGGAAAAATAAACTTTAGCCACACTGTATCCACCTGATTTGCTCAATTTCAACAGAAAAAACAGCATCAGCGCTGTAAAAGCATTTTTTATTCTTGTCAAATCATATTGATGTTAGTTGTGCCATTAAAGTTCTTTCAGGATCCCGATAAAGTCTTCTTTCCTTTAAGCATTTTTATTCATTTTGATAACAAAACACCAAATTTAAATAAGAATAAAATCGAAAACACCAAATTTAAGGGTATTACTCTTTGACTCTTGACAGATGAAATTTGTAAAAATGACAACAGCAACCCTCATGGTGTCCATCGGTGTTAATTCACCAGTTGGTACAGTGAGCTTGAGACCTACTATAGCGAACGAGGTTCTAAGATATGGGGACTGTGTATTCCTCCAGAACGCATCATGTGAATCATACTTGCAAGTGAAAGGACCAAAGACATTATGCGACGCAGTCACAGCCGACAGTTGTACAATGTTCATAATAGAGAGCAAATTAAAACCTCTAGGAGCCGAGGTTAGATTTAAAGATGCCGTACAAATTAGGAATTGTGAAGGAGCCCTATTTACAGTTGTGGACAGAACCACCCCAAGAATAATTAGTGAGGACACTTTCTCAATTTTATGTGCTTCTGTAAAAGAGAGTAACTCAATTGTCACCTCGTGGGGAAAATCAATTGCTCTACGAACAAAAGGAGGAAACCTTGTGTGCTTCAAGAACGGTCAAATCCGAACATGCCAACAAATTGAACCCTCCTCAACTTTCTTGTTGACGTCAGCCGAGACTAGGGCACAAATAGACAGTGCGACCTCTTCACCCAATTTAACGCCACGATCGCCTCCTAACAACAGTCCTAGGCTAGTAACAATGTCTACACTACACATCAGTCCACGCATCAATTGTCGCCAAGATACACATACTTCTTTAAGTCCTACCCGTTATCCCTCTGGATCTACATCCCCAAGTACTACCATTAAACAATGTAAAAAGTGTGTTGGTAAAGGAGCTTTCTCATTGTGGGGACCTTGTGAACCAACTGATTCCTTCATGAAATACATTTGTCCTGTTTGTATCGGTGACAAGATGACCACGAAGCAAACCATGTGTGCTGGATGTAACGGTAAAGGAGGTGTTTCTTTAACTGGTCCTTGTGAGCTTAACGATCCGTTGCGAGTGTCCGTGTGTCAGATCTGCATGGGTCAATGTTATAACTAAAGGGATCCAAAGTACAAGTTTTTCAAGTATCCATCTCTGATGTAGTGTATACAATTAAATATTATTATGTTAATAGTATTTTCATCTCCAAGTCCATATGGTATGAAATATCAACGTCTTCGAAAAAATAATTTTGTTCCGTATCTCTCACTATGGTCATCGCTGCGCATTTGGTAATTGGACCACCAGTTTTCCGTGGTCTTGAATGATTTTTGACAGGATTAAACACTGATCCCGTAATCAACCTGACACGGGGAGCTTTCAAATTTCCAACATAGATACTAAAATAAACTTACAGTGGCCGAATTTGAACACTAGGATACATTACATTTGAGATGTCTAGCACATTGATTTGTATTTTATAAACGTATAAAGTTTTCATGATTCATGGTTTTCTAGAAAAAGTTGTTGCTCCTACAATAGGAACTCAATTCACAATGCACAGATGGCTAAAAGTACCTCACTGGGGTTGCCCTGATTCTGTAACACGCGATGCATGTAAAATAAGCTTTGTCAACAGCATAAATCCAGTTTTTGGGCATCTGTAATCTTCAAATAAAAAGTATCGCAACAATATGCAAATGTTCTTCTCTGGATATAAGCTAAAAAATATTCTTTGGGGACTTCGAAAGTCCGTTGTGGACGTATCACCTTATGAGTTCATAAGGTAAAAATACTTAGGGTTTGAAAAAACATAATTTCTTCTAGTATGCCCAGCATAGAAATGGAGCTCTATTTTGCTCATGTTGTTCCATTTCAATTTACAATTCAAAATTCTGATTGACCAAATGTTCAATATTTAACATAATACAAGATGGTGAACCAGAAGAGGCCGAGAGTCAATTCGGTTTCGTTTGATTCCAATGCTCGTAAAGAGTATATTACTGGTCAGAGAAAGAAGAGAGACACGAACAGAGTAATTGCACAGGAAATTATGAAACAGAAGGAATACCATGCTAAACTTGATAAGCGGAAGCAGGTACTGTTACAAATAGCTAACATATAAGTAACAATAACAATAGAAACGCGAGGATGAAAAGCGGCTTGTTGAAAGGGTAGAAAGACGGAGGCAACAAATCTTGAGGGGCAAATCAGATTATGACAGTGGCTCAGACGCAGATGACTTTGGTTTTGGATCAGGAGATGAGGAATCAGATTCCATTCCTGAAATAAAAGAACCACAAACAATTACAAAAACATACGAACTCGACGAAGACTCTGATGAAGATCTCGAAGAGTCCGAGCCAAAAGTAGACAACATCACAGTTGTTGTCGAGCCTCTAACATTTGATAATGAAGAAGAACTCGCCCATGAGCGTAAGATGGAATTTGAAGAAAAACAAAAAGAAAAGGGACCAGAGGAACCAAGTGATAAAAGAAAGACAAATGTTGACTTTACAAAAAAACAAATTGAAAAAAAAATCAAACAAATGCACAAGGAAAAGTATAACACAGCAAATAAAAAACAAGGAGGTCCGAGCGGAGGAATTTCAAAATCTGGTATAAAATACAAGAGGAAGAGAGAAAAGGTGATGAAGAGGGTGAAGAAAAAGGAAAAGAAGAGGGCGGCGCGTAAAGGAAAATAAAATTACAATCATTAAAAAAAAGTTTTCAAATTAGAGTTACTGATCAGAACGTCAACTTGAAAAATTGACCATTGAATAAATAATGTGTTTGGAGTCAAAAAATTGTCTTTCTTTACGATGCATTAGACCTTTTGATGTGTATGATAGGTTGTTCCCTTGTTGTTAGTTTGATGCTGCATCGTAGTCATGTAGTCGTTACCAACAAGCTCTCCTAAATTGGTTACAAAGCAATATTACAAAAATGTCAGGCAAGGATTCGTCTTCACCTGAAACGAAGTCCTCAAACAAAAGGTCCTTACATCTTGACGTAGAACCATTCGGTAAACAACAAAACAACAATCCAGATACCCCAAAGCATGAACTTGTCGGCGAAAAAAGAGACTCACCCCGTATTCATCCCTTCGCATATGTAGAGGACCACTTTTCAAGCAATCCCTCTCCAACAAAATCACCCACAAACGTGAGAAGAGTTTACACGAAAAATGCAGAGTACAACAAAACAAAGCAGTCCCCAATTCGAAGATCATTGGACGAGCAACGTGAACGTGCCCCGTCACCAACGATAATAAGCATAGAAAATGGAATCGTAAACAAGGTTAAAGTGTTAGACGACGCAGAAAACTCCTCCCCATCAGAATTTGAGGTGGATGTAGATAGTGACCAAGAAGATGACGGTATCGTACTATACGATCTACCAACCCAAGGAAATAGCACAACATTAATAGACTTTGAGGTAAACATCAAAACCCACGGGTGGTGCTGCACCAGTGCTACATCTAAACCATACGTAGTTTACAATCTAGAAGTAACCGTTAGACAGTCGTCAAAAACTGACCCAGTCACATGGACGGTACCAAGGCGTTACAACGAATTCCGTGCGTTCCATGCAGTGTTCAAGAAGCGGTTCGAAGCATTCAAAAAAAAGAGAGGAGAGCAAGATGTGGCCACTTCCAACGCAATCATGCCTCAACTGCCCACTAGCATGATTATTAACAAGAGCGACGATAACATTCGCCTGAGAAGATTGGAACTTCAACAATACATGAACATTGTGGTCAGCAACAGCATGATTGCTGCCATGGCCTACGCTCACATTGGTAATTCCGAGGGTGGTCATCACCGCGCCATGCATGATTGTCTTGTGACATTTTTAGACGTTCAAGGATCACCTGTTGGTTATCTATTCGATGATGCTAGGATGGATCCACATCACCGTTACAATACCATTCGAGAACAAAAGAAGGCGGTTAAACAAAAATTAAGCGCAGAGAGTGCGATGCTTGCTAATGCTACCCCTGAAAAGGATCAAGATTGGTACGAGGAACGTTTCAATAACATGGAGTCTTTGAAGGAGGAACTAAACCAGATCCGTCTATTAGGCGACGAATTCATCGTTTACATCAAGCAACAATTGTATTCGTTCACGATAGCAAGAGGCGGAGACATTTACATGGTTTCACCTCCGTTAAGACCGATATGGAATCAACACCAAGACAGCGACGACAACATTATGGTAGCGGAACGTTTAGCCTATTTATTATCACCAGCCGCTCAATCAGCGCATCACATGCACTCAGATCAAGTCAACAGCATTAAACTCATAAACAACAGTTTTAGAGGAGATGGAACGGAAGCGATGATGTTAAACTATTGTGGACAAAAGATATCATTCTACTGTCATTTTAGATACGAACTTTTGGAAACATTAGGAAGTCACGTCAACCTTACCAACAAGAATCAAATCAAGATGAGAAAAGACCTTGTGAACAGGATCCTACCTTACAGAGACGAAAAGTATAACGATAAGAATTCTGAACATGAAGAAAAACTCTTGTCGCTTTGGAACTTGATTTATCCAGAGACGCCATTGTTGGAAAGAAAATGTGAACAGTGGGAAAAGATTGGTTTCCAAGGTCAAGATCCAGCTACAGACTTTAGAGCAATGGGAATGTTGGGTTTGAACATTTTGATTTACTTGGCAACATATCATCAGCAAAGAATCAGAGCCATCCTCAGCCTCCAACACGAATATCCATTTAGTGTGAGCGTCATCAACATTGCCAGTTCCATTCTAAATAATACTCTAAAAATATCTAGCCATAAAAGTAAATCGTTACAAATCGATGACGATCAAGAATCTATTTTTGAATCAAAAGCCTTTTTATTTTTATCTTGCCAAATCAACCAAGTGGAGTGTCCATTTGAAGAATTAGTTTGGACAGCATGTGAGTTGTTGGATGTGATTTGGATCAACGAGAAGGCCAGCTACATGGAATATCCTAAAGTGTTACAGATCTGTATGGACCACCTGAATAAAGTGTTGGACAATCGACCAGTTAGTTTTGCACACATGAGGAACATGTTACGGTTGACATCCAACAACAATTAAATACTTTTATTTATTGTGTCTTGGTAGTGTTTTACAAATGTATCAAGTATGGTACCAGCAGCCACGCGTGGACTACATTCGCCTTTGCTAACTGATGGTTGTAATTCAGAAATGACATTTTTCACATGTTGATCAAAAAATAAACGTGTAACTAATTCTTGGTTTACTTGTTTCCACATCCAATCTTTGTTTTGCTGACTTCGTTTTGTTGTTCTCTCTCCACTTTTTGTGCAAGTCTCTACGTATTGTTCTATTCGCGAAAGTACTTGTGGGACTCTTGGAATGTCGTGATGGCGCTTGTGTGAAGCACTTTGTAATTGAATGGGTACCTGAGTTAGACTTGTACAGCACATGACTTGTGGTTGCCAACTTGAATTTCTCATGGCTGATAAATGAAGTGCTGCCTCTACTTGTCTTTGTGCTTTTTTTGCTGCCTGTACCATGCTTCCGTCCGCCTTGTTGATGACAATCAAATCGGCCACCTCCATGATCCCTCTTTTGATGCCTTGTAATTCATCTCCACCTGCTGGTGGCAACAAGAGCACTACCATGTCCGTTAACTGTGATATTTGTGTTTCGCTCTGTCCAACTCCTACTGTTTCTATCAAAATGTATTTGTAACCAGCAGCTTCACATAGATTGATCACTTCAAACATGTTTGGTGTTACACCTCCTAAAAATCCCCCGCTTGGGGACGGACGAACGTAAGCCATTTCAGACCCTGCTAGCTCTGTCATCCTTGTTTTGTCTCCCAATATTGACCCGCCTGTAATAGTGGACGAAGGGTCTACTGCTAAGACTGCCACTTTATCACCTTTGGATATGATTTGTGATCCCAACTCTTCAATAAATGTACTGCACAAAGAATAAAAACTTGGTTGAAATTTGAACTATCACTACCTCTTTCCTACGCCTGGTGGACCTGATATACCGATTCGAACGGTATTGAGTGTGTTATTTTGCCTTGTATTAGAAATTTCTGATAGTAATTGTCTGGCCATTAAGTAGTGATTGTGTAATTTTGACTCCACTAATGTTATCGCCCTGCTCAGTGCACCTCTATTTCCACTCATAAGTTTCTGTGCGATTAATTTTGTATCGTTGGATGCTGTTGAATAAGAGCGAAACAATGAACCATTCCGGGTTCTTCTGCATATCATGGACATCATATTGTTACAAAACCCAATCAATTCACAACTAAATCAATACATCATTGATTTAATGAGCAACAAGTATAATGATACAAACTAAAGCTTTAATAGTTCAGACAATTTTCTCATCTCTTTTCGTTTAAGTTGTATAAGGTCATCATTTAAAAGCCAAATTTTTATCTGTCCTTGTTGGTCTCCTGTAGCGAGTAGTTCCCTCATGGCATAATTAAATCGAACACAATGAACAGCGTTGTTTGTCATCGTGACATTTGCAGTAGAATTGTTGTGAAGTTGAAACTGAACCTCTGTCTCCACGTCTATTGTAATTGCAGGTAGAGAAGAACTCTGCTCTAGGTCATATATTACTAGTCTACCAGAATCTGTTCCAATTGCCACAACTAGCGGTCTAAAAGGTGACCATTTGGCGTCATAACCATATCCACCACTGTTAGCTATCTTTTCTGCTTGCGGTTGTAGGGTCAGAATGTCTTTTTGTTTAAAAGAATTGTAAACCCTAACCAAGCCATCGCTACTGGAACACAAGAACATGTTTTTTTGGAATGGAGATGCTTCAACAGAGTGACAATATCCGGTGGTAGACTCATATTTAAAATCAATATTACAGTTGAGTTGAGAGCTCAATGATTCCAGAACATCTTTTTTGGTAGTATTTACGCGTTCTATTTGGGTGAATGAAGTTTTAAATATTTGACCAACTTCTGTGCCAACAATGAATGAGTTGTCTGTAGTTGGTGCTATTTTATTTTGAAGACTACTCCCAGCATATTTATTCAGGAAACTTAAAGAACTAATTCCTAAAGAAGAACCCTTTTCCAAATCTAATAGCTTATATCTAGCTATCGGTATGGCTAGCCTGTTTCTAGCTGTCCACCACAATATAACACCATCACTGCTCATACTAACTAAAACATAGCTATTATCTATTCTATTTTTTAACCATTGGAGCGATAGTATAGGATCTTTATGAGAGTATTGTTCTATACTAGAAGCAGCTATTAAGGAATCCGTCTCTGCCTCCAACTTATGAATACGTACACCGCCATCATATGTACCAATAGCTACCACGCTCTCCATTTTTGGATGAAAAGCAACACGCATGGCATAGCTCTTCAATTGTTAATAATAGTTTGGATGACTACAACAAATACCTCTTCAATATGAATCACATGTGTTGGTGTCTTTGTTATTGACTTCTCTCCAACTTTCAAGTCATTTTGGAAATCATTGGATATTTCATAAACTGCTATATAACCACTTTCTAAGCACCATCCTGTGACGTTGAATCTACCAAAAGATGCAGCTATCAGCCTTCCATTAGAATTCCACGAGAGATCGGTGCACGATAAAGGAGACTGAAATTTACTCTGGACTACTTTTGGTAATGTAAAGTTGTAAAGACACTGAACATTATCGACTTGGTCATTCCAGTTAACATCAAACTCTTCACATTAATTAGCAAGGTGATGCGATAGTAGGTCTTACCATCAAATGCGTGAGATGAAGCATTTTGTTCCAGCTGATGTTCCATTAGGGGCATAACTCTTTTTAAAAACTCCTGAACAGAATTTTGATCTATTTTGGTATCCGCTATCAGCCCTTTGAATATGTCGTCCTCATCTACTTGATTCTTATAATTGTGATCATAGTTTTATCGGTGGTAATTACTGATTTATCTTCCTTTTCTCTCTCTTCCTCTTTTGATTTGGTTGCCAAACTTGTCTGTTTTGTCTGAATTATCTTCTCTTCGCATTTTATATTATTGGTTTGTGTTTCAATCTCTCGAGGAGGTTGATTCGACTTTAATTTAGATGTGAAGTTACAAGACCCTGCTTTGTTATCAACGACATATGAAGGCATGGTTGGCCAACTAGAATTTTTTTGGAGGGAGTTATAATTTTACATTATGCCACAATTTTCGGAAAAGGAACTTGAAGGAGGGTAACAAATCAATTCTGATTTTTGTTTTGTAAAATTGAACTCTCGAATTATTAGACTGGAAGCTATGCCGGTTATCCCATATTATTAGGACAGAAAGACAAGTACTTTTTATCTCATTTGAAAAAACAAAACACAATGTTGTACCTTCGTGCTTGCATAGTAATCATATATATATATGTACAGTAATGAATTAGAGAAGATGTGAAAAATAAAAAATTTTATTGTATTTATGTGTGTGTGTGTGTATTTATGTGTATCACGATTACTAGTTTTTGTTTATTGAGTTATGAAACTTTTAAATTTCTGTTCATAGTGTGGATTTCTCAAAATGTATTTATATGAATGTGGTTTCGTTTCTTTGAAGATAAATCTTTGTTTGTCTATTAGTATGATAGATAATAATGTTAATTTTTTAAGAAATGTTAACTTTCGGTAAGTGTAATTTTGTTAGTAGAGGTTTAATTAGTAGTCTATGATGTAGGATAATGATTAACATCTTTACAGTTGCGATTTTTTTTTAATGAAAAAACAGGTTCGTATCCCTGATTTTCAGGTTATTGGTTCGTATCCCAATAGCCTTTTAAGCATACTAGTTCGTATCCCAGTAGCCTCTGTACAGGTTCTTATCCCTGACAGGCCTAAACAGGTTCTTATCCCTGATAGGACGCAGTGTGTTATTAGTCATGTATGATGTCTTGTATACTACGATGTATGGTTGACTTCATTTCCCCGTTACAACTATGCTACAGACGTCCGCACAGACACATTTGCTCAACCTGGAGCTGGTAGTGGAAAATATCCTAACAACACTGATTGTAACGATGTTTGGGAGGCCAGTATTAGAGACGGTTTGATACCACTCGAAAGCAAGAAGTGCCCCGAAATGGAACAACCCGAAGTTGGTCACTACGTCAGTCTTGTTATCTGGCCTTCCATGGACTTCCACGTATGTTTGTTTTAGGAAATTAATACTTAATGTTCATAGTGGTATCGTAAAGATTTAGAAGGCTATTGGTCGCACAAGCCCGGCTCCACCAAAGTCAAGGATGTCGATGCCAGCCAAAACAAGATTTTGAACCCAGACAAGGCGGACATTAAGCCATACACTGAGATTTGCGGATACTACATTGCTATTCCATCCAAGATCACCATTAAATAAAATAGTTTTGGATATATTATATTAGTTGTCTCTCCATAGCCCACTTCCCTCAATAAATCATCAGCAATTTTGAGTGCAATACAGTTGTAGTTCTTCCTCAGTCTTATTCTCAAAAAGAAAGTTTTGATACAAGTTTGGTTGTAGGGTTGTACCTTACAATT
>JAOPGA020001736.1:0-16969 GCA_026419775.2 Acrasis kona | reverse complement strand
CTTCGAATAAATTCTTTCATTTTGAAAAAGATTGTTGTTTGCCAACATTGCACCAACACGGTAGTTATTTTCTTATGACAGGGTGTGTTAGAAGTAATGCTAATTGCGGAGGAGACTCACAAACAACAAGAATCATCACTAAAGTGAGGAAGTGACGACAATTAGCGTTCAACGATCAAATCTGTAAATTACAAGAACAAATCAAACACAAGCTAGCTAGCTAACTAACTATCAAATTAACTAACAATAACTAACTGAAATCAACTATTAAAATCAATTTTATTTCAAGGTAATATTTTTAGCTGGCATGTCTTGTTTTTGTTTTGTTATCGATCACAAGAAATGAACGTATTTATCGCATTGTAATAATTACTATTTAAATAAGATGCCGATAAGTATTTTAGTTGGGTCCATAAGTATAATCTTACTGATTATAAATAGTGTCTTCACATTGTGACCAAACTCAACAAGAAAAAATAATTCAAACCTAAACAAGCAAACAACAGAGTCACTTCATCACAGATAAATCATTACAGGCTACGACTAATACAAGAGCACAGAACGTAAGTTTGTATTCATGATGACTTCTTTCGTTACATTATGATTAGTACAATGCCGTCAGTATAGGGAGCGACGCGAAGGATGAATTAATTAAGAGAAGGACGCCTTTAGATAAAGGAAGGTTAGAGGAGAGATTACTCTCCTCTGTATAAAAGAAGATTTTGAGGGAAATTGTTCCCTTAATGAAGACCACAGAGATACGAAAAACTTGACTGACCAATTTATAAAGTGATACACGCTTCATTCTTACCTGATGAATAAACGATTTGAAATTGCACCAACCATTCGAGTTCAGTATATTGTATGATTTTTTTACTAGGACTTCAAATTGTCGACTTGAGATGTGATTATCCCTAATACCGATTATAAACTTTTTTGATATGGACTTTGACGTTTGAACCTCCTATTGTTAAGACAAAGAACACGAATAAATGTTGTTCAACGGAATAAATTTTGTAATACATAGCAACATCGATCCGTTTTCACAGATGTATGGGTCTACATTTTCGTTTGGCGGTGACAACGCTTTCGCCTTCGGCGACTCTAGACGTAGCGCGCGTAACTTTATACCTGAACCATATCAACCAGCAAATCTTGAACAAAATAAAAATGTCTCAGACGACGACACCAACATGCAGGAGTCGCAGACTAGTAATGGAATAAAAACACCTACATCGGTGAGTAGCGATGCTTGGTCAGCTTTCGTCAGTGAATCGCACAAACAATTCATGATGTTCAGACAGGATATCAAAAAATTCTCTGATAGTGAGTTTTTACTTGATTCAAGCATACCCTCATACTACGTATGTCTTACCTCTAATAAACTAAAAATAACAATTAAAATAGGATTCAAATACTAGAGAAACACAACAAAAAAAACAGGAGGTGGTGTACGAAGCTGCAAGAGAGTATGAAACCTGTTTATACGCCTATTTAGAGAGGTTAGAGGAAACAAACCAAAACACCGAAAAGGCTCAAGAACAATTACAGATCATGCACTTGTGCAGAATTTTATTCTTTGGACCGCAGTCACGTAGCGTCCAAACGCTGTCTTCTCAAATTGTTCAATGGATACAAAAATGGAGGGAACCAGATATATCCAGCGACAAGAACATGATGGAACATGTTAATGAAGAATGGTGGGGAGTAGTTCATGCACTTTTGTTACAAGGACATACGGACATTGCAAATAGTTATTTAAACTATTATAATAAAGATGATGCATCCATAAATGTTCTAAAGCAGTTAGCCGAAGAACTTCCACGCATAAATGTTAGTTTACATCATTCCATAATGAGTCTAAAATTTTAGGTTAGAGATGATCCGCACAGTTTCAAGTACAAGTTTGACAAATGGCAGAAGCAAGTCAGAGCAAATGCCTCAAAGACCTCAAACGCAAACATTAAAACATGCTTCAGCATTCTTAGTGGAGACACAAACACCATTCAAGAAAAATCATCTTCATGGCACCAAGAACTTGCAGCAAAACTGTTATACAAGTATCCAACGTCCAGCCGACAAGAAATCATGGACATGTGTGCACTTTTAAGCAGTACCTACAAGGAACAGATCAAAAGAGACGCGTTGGACAGTTTGGTCGTCCTCATCATTCCTTCCAAAATGGAAGCAGCCTTGGACTTCATCAACAAGAAGAACCAACCGGAGTGGTTATCGGCCCATCTAAGCGACCTCATGGTACACATGACCAGGAGTGAGGGATTAAAGAAGAGCAGAGATCAACACATTATAAAGTACAGCAACACTTTGGAAGTGTCATGGTGGAGGATCAGTTTGGATTATTTAGTCACCACTCAGGACCAGTCACATGTGAAATCACTTTTACAAAACATTGAGTTGGATCAGCCTACAAAACTAACTAAAGTCATTGAATGGTGCAAACACCATCAAAATGAAGAGTTAGTTGAGGTCATGCATGAACTGTACCAGAGATATGCCAACAAGTTCATTAACAAGAATAATGCAATTGCCATTCGATACCTACTATTGGCCAACAGACGTGATAAAGTAAACCGTTTGGTATCCTCAACATTGAACAAGTACATTACAAAGGCACTAAAGGGTGAAAGTCAAGATGAAGAGTTGAGATGTATTGCAGATATTGTAGAGCAAGAATCCATTGCAGAACAAGATTCAAGTTTATTGTTTGTACATCAATATGTGTCATTGTTAGATGGTTTTAAATTGTTAAAAGAAGAAAATGTTTCACATGCATTAGCTCGTCTCGTTTCCATCTTGTTGTCTGATTGTGTGAATTGTGGCATCACCCGACGTTTTTGTATCCTATTGTTGAACCATGCCGTTGAGTTGCTTCGTCGTGATGAAATTGTGTTTGACTATCGTGCGACGACCAGCATGATGGATTGTTTGGTGAAACTAGAGTTGAGTCATAGAGATTTGTTGAAGGATGTGAAAAAAGAGATGATCGATAGGATCCGTTTTTCCTTGGTTGCGAACATGTCAAGAACAATTACTAATCAATAAAAAAATTAACAGCATTCTAAACTTTCCCGCTACTTTTGTAATTTATTATAATGAGTGATGACTTCAATCTACCTCCCATCCAAGTTATTGTGAGAGCGAGACCATTATTATCCAACGAACAAAGTCAAGATTTGATTAGTTTTGTAGAAGCAAATAAAGTCTCTCTTATTGTTCAAAAGCAACAAAAGAGCTTTGAATTTGATGCAGTCATAACACCCGACATTACACAGCCCACTCTGTTTCAAACGCAAGTGGAGTCTTATATAAACGTTGCGCTAGCAGGTTTTAATGCTACCATATTTAGCTATGGACAGACGGGTAGTGGGAAGACGTTCACGATGGATGGATTAGATTACAGCATGAATAAGGACCGCGTCACTGCCAGCTCGAGCGTGAGTTTACAAAAATGTTATTTATCTAATCCACACAGACCGACCCGTCTAGGCATGGAATCATTCCAAGGTCTTTGGAGCACCTGTTCAACAAGATTACACCAAAACAAAAAGTTTCCATTTGCTTTTATCAACTATACAACGAACAGGCATATGATTTGTTAGGATATGCAGGAGAGAAGAGTTGGTCGACAACAGCCGAAAGGGCACTCAAAGTCAGATGGAGCGATAGTAAAGGTTTTCATGTGGAAAATTTATTTCATTTTGAATGCTCCAACCAAAAACAGGCGATGGAATTATTCATGACTGGCGTAAAGAACAAACACATGGCATCTCATCGCCTCAATCACTCATCTTCGCGCTCTCATTGCATATTTGAAGTATCCGTCACACAACAGATGGAGAGTACATCTGATTCAGAACAAAAAGAACATCAAGTGGTAACAAGTAAATTGTGTATGGTTGATTTGGCTGGTTCAGAGAAATCTCAATTACATGAACAGGAACAAATGATAAAAGAAAGTATAAACATCAACCGGTCTCTTCTCACTTTAGGGAAGTGCATTTCGGCTCTTACTAATAAAAACCAACCGCAACTTCATGTACCTTATCGTGAGAGTCAGCTCACAAAGCTGTTGAAGCATTCTCTGGGCGGTAATTGTTATACTCTGATGATTGCTTGTATATCTCCTAATGATGCTTTCATTGACGAAAATGTTAATACTTTATATTACGCTAGCAGAGCGAAGAGGATACAAAATGCCCCTGTGTTAAATGAAGACGAACAGCAAAAAACTATTCGTCTCTTGAAAAGACAAGTTCACGATCTCAAAGCTGAAAATTCTTCTCTACAACAACTCCTCAACATGTCCAATTCAAAAGGATATGCACCGTCTGATTCCAATAGTCCAATTCATCATGTTTCTAATTCTGATGACATTGTAACATCCATTCCGAGACAAACAACACCCACACCAAACAACATTAATTCTGATGAATCTCAACTTTTCTTAAAGGAAAAAGTCTTGTCCAGCGTTAAGCTTCTTAAAAAGCTATCCAAGATGAACAGAAATCTAAGAGCTAGTTTCGATGAGTTGGAGTATGCCAATTCACTCAACATTGAGCAAAATAAAATACTCGAGTCCGAAAATCAGTTCTTAAGAGAACGAATATCCACCATGGAATCAATGCTGTCCCACAATGTAAACAAATCCCCATCCATGGTCACTTCGCTTTTAGCGAGAAGAAAACAAAAACCAAATCTTCAATTAGACAGTGTTGACCAGTCCGTGGTATCGTTCCCAGATTCGACCAGATCCTCGCAAACAACAACAAGCTCCAATCAAAAATCAGACGAAGAACAATATTACAAGGAGATGCAAAATGCAAAACTAGTCAGGAAGAGCCAACCATCCAAAAGATCCACACCAGACATGACCAGACCAAACAGCAGGGGCACGTCGTCAACATTACGCAGCCTCACATCCTCGCGTTACGACAAGTCAAGGTTCGACACCACCAACTCCAACGACGCCGACGAAATCGCAAACATGTACATGAAGCTCTACAGTTCAAAAACATAATTTATTTCTACATTGTAAAATTGAAGAAGAATTGAGGGAAAGCGTTCCACACGAAACCAGACACAAACATCATGATGCCCAATCCCAACGAAATGACAGGTTTCGGTAACATTTTGGACTGCACGCCGAACTGAACGAAACGAATCCAAATCAATAAAAAACTACTGACGCCACATACATTCTTCACGTGTGAAATGCTAGGAATGTAAGATCCCATGAGTTGACCCGTTGTAACGGCGACCATACAAACGACGTTCATTACAAAACGAACGGACCCATCGCGCTTGCCCAACATGCTCATGTACATGATTCCATAAATCATGCCCAACCAAGCGATATAAGCGACGCCGAATTCGAACAATTGAAAAAAATGAATAAATCGATTAATCTTTGTAACCCACGCTATGCTGCTCAACACTATAAAATTACCACAAACGGCCGCACAAGACAAGACGATGCATTCCATCGGCAACAATTCCTTCTTGAATTTTTTCACATTACATGCCACGGTCAAGATGCATCCCACGATGGTCATGCATCCCAACATTCTGGAACCATACCAAACGGTCATCAACAACCATGCGGTCATGCACGTCGTCAAGAACTCTTCGTGGAACGCCATGCGCTCCGCAATCTCCACCGCGGGACCGAAATCTTGATTCCACACGACGAACGTGATTTTCTTCTTCTTCTTCTCATCTCGTTCGTCTTGGCTCTCGTCGTCGCTCTCCTTTTCTTTTTTCTTTTGTTTTGGCGATGGCGGTGGTTGGGAGTGCGTTAGCTGGAACACCTTGGCCTGTGCTATGCCTATGCATCCCAATAATGCAAAATAGACGCCCACGTCTTGATTCATTACTTTTCCGAACAAGCAACATAAAATGTAAATTCCAAAATTGAGCGCCATGGCTGCTTGTTTGGGAAATAGTTTCGTCAGTTGCGTGTACTCTGGCGATCCCACCAAATAAAACATGCTGGAGATGATGACCATGATGGAAACGAACCACATGCATCCCACAAAGTTATTCACTCCTCTGTACGTTAAGGTGTTGTCGAGCGTTGTTTCGATGGGTTTGGCAATGTTGATTACTTCGGTCGATCCTAATATGGACGATGATGATGATGATGGGTCGAGCGATGGTTGGACCAGATCGGTCGGCGGTAGACCTCCCACGGATGTTGTTGGTTGTGATGATGGGATGGATTGGGGATCGGATGCGATGGCTGCCTGTTGGGATACTTGAATGGGCTCGAGCAAAGTATTTGTGGTGATTGCTTCGATGGGGGGTAATGGATTGGCTCCAGTGGTGCCTATTGCTAAATGAGAAGCCGTTGCGATTCTTGCGAGGGACATTTGCTTCACGAGTAACTTGAGGGCTAATAAATGATTATCGTGAATCACGCTTCTCTTGAATAATTTAGTGATGATCTCCGAGTCGCATCCCTTGTCGCTTTGTAGTTGGTCTGTCAAAAGTTTAGCGTATTGGTTGGATTGATCCGCGGTGATGATGTTTGATTTGTGCAGGAGTTCTAATTGATGCATCGATATTTCTGCTTTGAAGAAGAGAACCTGGCATTCGTCGGATATCATCGTGAGGTATCTTTGGCGGGTGGATAATATTAAATCTTCTATCGCCATGAGTTCGTCATTTGCATTATTAGATGCAGCAGCACTTTGTGTTGTGACGTCTTCTAATGAAAAGTTACAAAGTGTTAGAGCGATTATCAATACAAGATAGACCAAAGAGGACCGCGGTTTCATATGAAATGTTGTTGAATTTTTTGATATGGTTCTAAAAATAGTGAATATTTTACAACTCTTTTATTAGATCATACAAAATACTCCGTTAATGGCCATCTGCCAAGAATCGGAACTTGTTTCTATTTGAGTTTCTTGCTTCGTGTTGGTGTGGGTAGGACTTTTTTGACTTGACGAGGTATGTAAAAAAAGAATGCGTTCGCTCGACATTTACATTGTGTTTTACTCTGTATTCATCATGGATTCTCTTCCTTTTTGTATTGGCTCAATTTCCGAATGTTCTTCCTACAAGCGCTAAAAGTTGTACATCCTTTTACTCCACGGTTGTGGGAGTGAAAAAATAATCAATCTGTTGTAAGAGATTTTACCGTCAATTAGATCATTTTAAAGTTAGCAGAAGCGACGTTGTTATGAAGATTATCAACAAAATCAATAGTTCAATAGACAGGAATGATATCTTTTATTCCTTTGAGTACTTCCCTCCCAAAACTGAAGCTGGTAAATCCCCTTTATGAGTTTGTTCTAATGTCCTAGGTGTGGAGAATTTATATTCCCGTATAGAGCGCATGGCTAATTTAAACCCTGATTTCATCGACATTACCTGGGGTGCGGGAGGATCTACTAGCGACCTTACCATTGACATCTCTACTACAGCACAGAATCTAGTTGGTGTAGAGACGCAAGTACACATGACCTGCACCAACATGAAGAAAGAAGACTTGCGTGCCGCCCTCCAAACTTTAAAGGATAATGGTCTTCAAAACATTCTCGCCCTTCGTGGAGATCCCCCACTCCAAAGTAACGACTGGGTCGAAGTAGAAGGTGGGTTCAAGAATGCTGTCGATTTGGTCCGCTTCACAAGACAAGAGTTTGGAGATTATTTTGGAATATGTGTTGCCGGCTATCCAGAAGGACATCCCAATGGTAATTACAAACAAGATCTTGTGTACTTGAAAGAAAAAATCGACGCAGGTGCTGACTATGTCATTACACAACTTTTTTATGATTGTGATCAATTCTTAAAATTTGTTTATGATGCCAGAGCAATGGGAATCAATGTTCCAATTCTTCCAGGCATCATGCCAATTAACAACTACAATTCATGGATGCGCATGATCGAATTTTGTAAAACAAAAATACCTCCAAATGTCCAACAGCAAGTTGAGCAACTCAATGTTGAAGATGACGAACAAGTGAGAGAGTTTGGAATAAAACTTTGTGTAGACATTTGTAAAAAACTGTTATCCAGTGGAATCAAAGGACTTCACTTTTATACCTTGAACCTTGAAAAGAGTGTGACCCGCATCCTTGAAGAACTAGATATCCAAAGAGAAATTGATCAGAGATCTCCTCTTCCTTGGCGCCCAACAGCAAATGTCAAGAGACAAAAAGAAGATGTCAGACCAATCTTTTGGGCCAACCGACCGAAATCATACATTGCAAGAACTTCGGCCTGGGATGAGTTTCCAAATGGAAGATGGGGTGATTCGCGTTCTCCTGCCTTTGGTGACCTGAGCGACTACCACATTATAGGAATGTATTCTGCAGGTCAACCCGACGACCGCACCATCATTTGGGGAGAGTGCCACGAAAACATTGAAAGTGTGTACAAGATTTTCGTCAAATTCCTTCTCGGCGAGGTTTCAAAGTTGCCTTGGTTTGACAAGCCCATAGAACGTGAAACCATTCAGATCCAGTCAGACATGCTTCACATGAACGAAAAGGGATTCTTGACCATCAACTCTCAACCAGCAGTCAATGCAGCCAAGAGCCAAGATCCAGTGCATGGATGGGGACCAAAGGGTGGATACGTTTACAAGAAGGCCTACATTGAATTCTTCGCATCACCAGAAAATACAAGAAAGTTGATTCAAGTCATCAAGAACAACAACGTTAATGTCAGCTACCATGCCGTCAACATTAAGGGAGAAGAATTAAAAAACTTTGACAATAATGTGACGGCAGTCACATGGGGTGTGTTTCCGAACAAGGAGATTGTGCAGCCGACCGTAGTTGACTCTGAAAGTTTCTTGGTGTGGAAGAATGAAGCATTTGCTCTGTGGTTGTCTCAATGGGCCAGCATATATTCGGAAGGAAGTCAGTCGAGGAGAGTGATTCAACAAATCCACGACACATTTTACTTGGTTAATGTAATTGACCATGATTATGTAGAAGGAAACATTTTTAACATTTTTAATCAATTATAAAAATCATACACTTTGAATCATCACTTGCTGTAAATGCGTACTTGTCCGTAATGACCATATCTAGAATGACGTTCCTATGTCCTGTGGCCTTCTTGATTATTTCACCCGTTCTAATGTCAAAAGTACACACTGTACGATCTGCACTGCATGTTACAATGCAGGGATGGGCATCAATGTGTTGGTGGAAGTAGACTCTTACGATTCCCTTGTTTTGCTGTATTACGTGTTGTGGCTTCATGGAGTTCATGTCCCAAACTACAATCTTTCCGTCCATTCCACAAGTTGCTAAACCGTATCGAAGCATGTTGGTCTCTTGAGAGGGATTAAACGAAATAAATTCCACACTGTCTTGATGACCTCTCAACTGTGTCAAAATTTTTTGTGTCTCAATGTTCAGTAGAATGGCTGTTCCGTCGACGGATCCACAAGCGATAACGTTATGTCTATAAGGGTGAGTTGCAATGCAAGTGATTGGAGCAGAACAAAATAAATCACCACTAAACGTATGTACACACTCTGATGTTTTTGGGTTCCATATCTTGACTGTAGTATCTTCACCACCGGTCACAAGTACTTTTCCATCATCTGCCCACGCACCACATGTGATACTTCCTGTGTGACCTGCAAACACGCTCAAACATTCTTGTGTTTTAGCATTCCAAAGCCATGCAGTGCCATCTGCGCTTCCACAAGCGATGAGATTACCTTTTGGATGCCACACGATCCAATCGATGGTGTCGCCTGGTCCTTCCAAGAAGTGAAGAAGCTTTCCGCTCTTGGTGTCCCAAATGCCTACTTTGTTGTCATATCCAGCAGTTGCTAAGAATTCTCCATTAAAGTTGAATTGAACATCGCTCACAGTGTCTGTGTGACCCGAGAGGACTAGGGCTGATTCCAATTGTATTTTTCCATTGCCGAAAAGGAATAAATGTGCAGTGTCGTCTCCACTACCGGTCGCGACGAGCGTGTAACCATCTGTGCGTTTGTTGAATACTGCTACTTTGCACACAAAATCGGTGTGCTCAGAGTATGAATCGACGGAGTTGTCTTCTACTGGTCCATCGTCATCTTCTTCCCCGGTTTCTGTTTGAACATCATCATCGTCATCATCACTGAATCCACCTCCCTCGCCATCTTCTAGTACGATTTCTTCTTGAATTGCGTCCGTATCATGCTCGAACACAACATTGTCTCCGGCATCAGAGGTGACATCACTCCACTGGTCATCATCATCATCAAGGTATTGATCTTCCTGGTTGTTTTCACTACCTGACATTTTGTATGTTTGTGTGAATATTTGCGTGCGGAACAACTTCGGACTTTGAACACATGTTACAACTGGCAAGTAAAACAGCAATACAACTTAGAATTTAAGCGATAACATCTGCTTAAAGAAAAGAAACATAAACAAACTTGAAAGTAAATGTTAACAAAATAATTCTTTTGCTTTGTTTTATTATTGTAAGGATTCGGTTCGGAATACTCAACCTATTATTATGTTTGGTTATATTTGAAGGGGAAAACAAGATGACAGAGAACACGTATCAACCACAAGTATCCGGGCAACAAGTATACTACCCACAGCCACAGCCACAACAACAGCCTATTCAATATGTATACTATCAACCTCAGTTCGTTCATCAACCTCAATTTGCTCAACAAGCACAAGCACAACAGCCTCTCCAACAGCCCCAGTTTGTTCAGCCCCAGTTTGCCCAATACCCACATTTTGCCCAGCAATTCCAACCAGTCCAACAGTTACAACAACAAAATGTAGTCATCCCTCAGGCTCAAATTCACCCTCAACAATTCATTCAACCAAATGAAGCACTCGAAGTGCCAATTGAAATGAATCAGGAAGGTATGCAAGTTAATGATTATCAAGCCAAGTTGGATGAAAGAAACTCGTACATTTGCTTTATTTTGGGATTCTTCATTGCCTGGTCATGGTTATTTAGTTTCTTCTACTATAGAAATAGCACATCTTCTCAAGCAAGAAAGTTTGCCACCTACTCCAGAAATGCATTTGTGGTTTCGTTGTTGTGGTCATTCTTTTTATTGTTTCTCTACATGGTGTTTATGCATTAATTAAATGTACATGGAAAATAAAAAAATTTATTAAAAGTATAAAATTGATTAAATGTCTATAGTATTTGTTTGGGCAGATCAAGATCGGTCGGTATATGCACTACCCAACGAAATCATACATTCTTTAATGATGTGTTGGTTTCTGTTGCGGTTGAGTATGTTACAACAGAATTACTGGAGCGTTCCTCTTCTCTCACGAACAGAGGTTTTGCGTGGATAATATGGTAAATAACATCATGTCAATTCATGTGCTGCAGAGGCAATACGATAAAACATTGAAAATTCAGCTCAATTTCAAATTTGAACAATAGATTTTATTTATTTGCGACCGCTATACGATTTCAAAACACCAACATCTAGAAGAATATAAGAGACGTTTCACGCAACCATGAGGAGAAAATTGAAAGACAAGCAGAGACCGATGATACCTCGTCAATTGCAGATGTTGAATTAAAAAATTGACAACACTTCGTATCAATTCAACAATAGTGGAGGATTTTCAGTACGGGTCTTCCTCTCTATTGTCATTCATACTTGGGTGAATTCCGAAAAATTGACAAATCTCAAGACTTTGCGGTGATATTAGCCTTTACAATTTAAGAATCGACAACCACTTATATGGGAGCAACCATTATTGAAATGGGAACTTGGATTTCCAATACTGGTTGCATGTGTTCGGATTCTGCTCTATATTAAATACTCCTGTCTTTGTAAATCTCAATATGGTACTGCTTTCATTTCGACTTCTGTTTTAATAATTAACCCTCGATTGACGACAGGTCATTCACATCAAGGAAACAATGACACGCATCGCTGCCCTGATTCTAATAATGTTTGCTCTATTATCTGGTTAGTTGATGCCTCTACAATCGCCAACAATAACACAATAGGCAATTGTTTAGAACCATGGAAAAACAACATCGACATTGTTGGTTACTGGAAACTGTTTAATTCAACAAAAGATTCTGGTCCTTATAACCTTAGCATGATTATTCAAGGAGACAGCGCTACTTTCGGCCAACTATCATCAGTTCATACCGGACTTGAAATCCGAGGTGCCAACATTTCTGTACGTCCTCCTCCGGAGTTGGTAACAAAATCAACAGCGATATCATTTGCAATGTGGTTTTATATTTACCCTAGAGCTGACGACAATTCAGAGATTATTCTAATCGGCACCACTAGTGGCAGCGCAATTTTAACCTATAACTTCCTTGGACAAACAACTTTTCAAACCGGAGGAGGTTTCATAAACGGAGATTCCAACATTGGGGGCTTTAACGTTATGGGTGGAGAAGCAGGCGGTTGGTATGACTTTTGTTTTCCTGAAAACAACTTACACCATTAGGACCCATGTCGCAATTACTATTGACGAAAACAGAGATATGAGATTTTATATTAATGGAAATTCCGTGGGAGGATCACTTAAATCACTCAGTCCATACAATTCAGCCTTTTCAGGCTTACTGTTTAGGCCTCCCACGAGCGGTGCAAGCGTAGGTACAATTACAGAGAAAATTGAGCATGTGGTCGCTGCCACTAGAGCACTCAGCAGCTGGGAGGTTTTGGCCCTGAAGAACGTAAGTTGTCAATGTCATTTTTTATTTACAAAAAAAAAAGACAAGACTCTTCTGCTTTGGAAATTCAACAAGTTATGACAACTGCGTGAATGGATACTGCGCCTCACTAGACTATTGCTCCTGCAACACAAATTGGTATGGAGACACCTGCAATCTCACATTCTGCAATGGCATCATTTCCAACGACACATCAGTGTGTTCATCAGGAGGAAGATGTTCAAGCTTCAACACTTGCACTTGCAACGAATACCGCGCGGGAGCATTCTGCTACTTTGACTATTCACGAAAGTATAACATTACTGCATCGCTCTATAAAAAAGTGTCTTATCAAAACCAAACCGAAGTTTCCGTCAACGTTACAACACCATTCGTACTTGATTCGACACTCTCAAAAAGCGCCAGATTTAAAATACTACTAGGAGGCGGTCATCTTCAACTAACATCAGTAATTTACATCAACAATAGTACTTTTCAACTAAAAGCAAATATTTCGAGCACCACCGTAGATATCGCTTTCACCATGCAATTTAATAACATTGACATTACTGATTCAATTAGAATTTCCCTTCTAACAACACCGACTCCAACACCTACTCCAACACCCACTGCTACTCCAACAACTACTCCGACAACTACTCCAACACCAACACCTACTCCAACACCCACTGCTACTCCAACAACTACCCCAATACCTACTCCAACACCGACTCCAACAACTACGCCATCACCAACGCCATCACCAACGCCCACACCGACTTCGACTCCACTACCAACAACCACCACACCTCCATCAGCAACACCGACTTCCAATCAATCTGTAACACCAAGCGTAACCACAACCTCTACTCAAACACCAACACTTACTCTAACACCTACTCAGACACCCACCACTACACCGACATCAACGCCTACTCCAACAATAACGACTACTACGCCAGCACCCACTTCAATATCACCAACAACCACCACGCCTCCCCCAACAGTACCTACTCCTAACCCATCTATTTCACTAGCACCAAGTCTCACAACAATCATTACCGCAGTTACATCAACTCTTACATTAGGTAACACATCATTTCTACCTCCTAAAACTTCTTCTTCCAATTCCATGTTGTTATATTCTTCTAATGTTGTAAATTCTTCTATTACTTGTTCTTTTCAAAATTCAGAATCTATATCTCCTTCTGTTGTTGTTCAACAAGCACAGATTTCATTTGTTGTTTCAGTTTTACAAAAACCTGTTATGATGAGATTGAACTTTTTAAATGAAAACAATGAGGTTGTTTATTTCGTTGATATCCTTGTTGAAAATCAAGCAAAATATAATGTTAATGTGTTGAGTGCTTATAAAAAAATGGCAGAGTTATATGGTAGTTTTGTAATTAGAAGATTGAAGCAATCTGGGTTGCGTTCTGTTAGAGTTGCCATTACGGTTGTGAATACTAATACACCAGTTGAGGTGGACTCAAATTCTTTAGTGTTAGAAACTACTTCTGCTAGTGTTATAAATGTAGCGAATGTAGCAAATAGATCAAGTTTAGAAATAAGTGCCACGCTCATCGCGTGTTTGATTTCATACTTTATATTGTAATAAATCTTACAACAAATTATTTTGATGTCGAGTTATATGAGTCAATATATAACTATAAATTTTAATATAAGGGAATGTAACTCTATTGTTGAAAATCGCAAAATATAATATAAATGTATTGATTTTTACTAACATGTGAAATAAAAATTAAAGATCGTTCTGGTTACTTTTACTTTAGTGCTCAGACAAAACTCTTCACAGTTTGTTGGCAGAACCATGAATACCGTCCTTTTATTCACCCTTATAAAAGTGGAGATACAGGGAATTCCGATTGAAACCATCGAACCCTGGACTTCAACTGAGTTACATCCCCGTATACGTTGATTGTTCATGTTTAATACAATAATAATGATAATATAGTTTACATATTAACTTAACACATTAACATTATATTTTGCTTGATTTTCAACAATAGAGTTATATTCTTATATTTGATCAATATTTGATAAAAAATTCATACCTGTCGCAATTAATGTCATGACATCTACCACTAGCTGTAATGTATTGCTTTAGTCCATATCTCTCTTTGTGTTCTTGATCTTTCGATCGGACATACAATTGCGCTGACGTGGGACTAACTGGAGCATTGCTTGTAGTAGTGTTTTGAGCTGAACTTGATTGGGACATTCTAACTATTTATGTACTGTTTTATAAACTGAGGTTGACTTTTGGACTGACCCTAATTAGGGTGACATGTACTTTGAATGCCTATCTAAAAGTGACACCTTAGTGAGTAATAAATAGACTTTATTAATACATTATTTTGATTGATAGTGTATACGGTACTTTAAAAGAATCTTTATATAAATGATGAACAACCTCCTTGGAAGGGTAGAGAGTGAAGAGGATCCTTGAGCTATAGGAATGTTTTTAATTGTAAATTTATTTGCATTCATTTTTTGTTTCGTTGAGAACCCTGCATGTTGAGTTGGTTCATTCTTTCGATGGCTTCCAATTTCTTCATCCACAGCTTAGATAAAATTATAAAGTGCACTATTTGGTTACTACTCCTATGATTATCATTCACGGTTCAATAATATTTGTGTTTTATTAAAATACATTCCAACTTGAAGTGTCCTGCTTATTGTTTCGTGTGGAGTGTTGTAATGTATTGTAATTAGAATCAACTATGAAGAGTAAGAAGGAAGTTGCATATGGAGATTGAAGGATACATTATAGTTCGCATGAACTTCGTATGAACTTGCCAGTATAAAAGGATACTATAATGTTAGGAATAAATATCTTAGAATTGATCATGTAACCACGTGTTAGTTTTACTAGTGTCTATACGATTATTCTTTTATTTCAGGATGTTGCTAAAGTAGGTTCCGGCATAATGAGAATGACATACGATGTTGGCTTGCGGTTACATGTTGATGAGCACAGAGATGCGGTTTTGATGAATGAGGTGACTAGTAATTCGTCTCAGTCAACGCATCGTCATCTTGAAATGGATGGTATATTATATGAGGCAAGGGACGCTTCGAAATCAAACGTATACAATGATTCGTTTGCTCAAACAACAGATGAATGGTAACAGGCGCATCAATTTATAACTAAGACTTTTAGGGACGTCATGATCCAACAGTTCTTATATGACAAGACCACTGGAGCTGCTTACGCAATGGTTGATACAGTGAGCAAGAAGTCGGGCAAGTTTAGCCTTACAAGAAAGATTCCGATTTCATTAATTAGAAATCAATGTGTTGGACTGAACATGGGAGATGATAGATGGTGTCTGGTACCGATGATGACCACACATAAATACATGCTATAGACAATGATGGTTCGCGCACGCAAGAATATACATAGTGGTGCTATTAACATGATAGGAGGCCAGAATAGAGACTACGCATATGTGCCACATGGTTGCGTGATTGGTTCGTGTGAAGAGGAGTGCCATGGATGAGGATGATGTCAAACACATCGTGGCACACACCAAGTGTCAACCACCGTCGGTTATACCCACCAAGTGTAAACCACCATCTGTCGATAACACTCAGTGTAAACCACCATTTGGTGTTTAACACCAAAAATGGATGGTGGATGCCACCCACCAAAATCAGCGCCGATTAGAATAAGCAATTGAAAAGAATCGATGATAAGAATAGCAAAGAAAGACATTGTTGAAGATGTGCAACACATCTTAGGAGATGTCCGTCAAAACAATGAAATGGATATTGATATTTTAGATGAGAGCGATTTGAAGGATACGTCCACAGCTCCACACACTAGAAAAAGGTAAACAAAGAAAGATTTTATACACTTATACCTTTAGCATAAGCGAATTACTGCACCGTACATCAACCGAGATTATAGAGACTACTAATTTGTTGAAATAAAATTCTGAGGTTTATCTCCGACAGTAATCACACTTGCATTTATCGTATAACCACCTATTGGGACACCACTTAACTTATACCAAAGTACAATGGCTAAATAAGGAGGCATGAAATACTTTGGAGAATATGTATACCTCTACTTCAAACTATTCGGTGATAGAGTAAATTGGATCACATTCTATAGAAGTTCGTGAAGGTGTAATGGAAGTTTTCAAGAATATTTATGGTGAGGATAACAATTACATTGCTATTTGATTAGTATGTTCTATGCTTTTAAATCATCCACACAATGTTGTACTGAATGTATTATTGGTTTGTTCATCAGCGGCGTCAGGTGATCGCTGACTTTTATTGTGGCAAAAACGCA